>JABXJD010003475.1:0-21588 GCA_013375575.1 Percina caprodes | reverse complement strand
GTCTTTTTGCATGTTTGTCACACTTAAGTGTTTGAACATCAAACCAATTTAAACAATAGTCAAGGACAACACAAGTAAACACAAAATGCAATTTGTAAATGAAGGTGTTTATTATTAAAGGTGAAAAAAATCCAAACCATCATGGCCCTGTGTGAAAAAGTGATTGCCCCCTTGTTAAAACATACTATAACTGTGGTTGTCCACACCTGAGTTCAATTTCTCTAGCCACACCCAGGCCTGATTATTGCCACACCTGTTCACAATCAAGGCATCACTTAAATAGGAGCTGCTTGACACAGTAAGGTCCACCAGAAGATCCTTAAAAGCTACACATCATGCCGAGACCCAAAGAAATTCAGGAACAATTGAGAAAGAAAGTAATTGAGATCTATCAGTCTGGAAAGGGTTATAAAGCCATTTCCAAAGCTTTGGGAATCCAGCGAACCACAGTGAGAGCCATTATCCACAAATGGCGAAGACATGGAACAGTGGTGAACCTTCCCAGGAGTGGCCGCCGCCCAAAATTACCCCAAGAGCGCAGCGACGACTCATCCAAGAGGTCACAAAAGACCCCACAACAACGTCCAAAGAACTGCAGGCCTCACTTGCCTCAGTTAAGGTCAGCGTTCATGCCTCCACCATCAGGAAAAGACTGGGCAAAAATGGCCTGCATGGCAGAGTTCCAAGGAGAAAACCACTGCTGAGCAAAAAGAACATCAAAGCTCGTCTCAATTTCTCCACAACACATCTTGATGATCCCCAAGACTTTTGGGACAACATTCTGTGGACCGATGAGACAAAAGTGGAACTCTTTGGAAGGTGTGTGTCCAAGTATATCTGGCGTAGAAGGAACACTGCATTTCATAAAAAGAACATTATACCAACAGTAAAATATGGTGGTGGTAGTGTGATGGTCTGGGGCTGTTTTGCTGCTTCAGGACCTGGAAGACTTGCCGTGATAAAAGGAACTATGAATTCTGCTGTCTACCAAGAGATCCTGAAGGAGAATGTCCGACCATCTGTTTGTGTACTCAAGCTGAAACGAACTTGGGTTCTGCAGCAGGACAATGATCCTAAACACACCAGCAAGTCCACCACCGAATGGCTGAAGAAAAACAAAATGAAGACTTTGGAGTGGCCTAGCCAAAGTCCTGACCTGAATCCTATTGAGATGTTGTGGTATGACCTTAAAAAGGCCGTTCATGCTCGAAAACCCTCTAATGTAACTGAATTAGGACAATTCTGCAAAGATGAGTGGGCCAAAATTCCTCCAGGACGCTGTAAAAGCCTCATTGCACATTATCGCAAACGCTTGGTTGCAGTTGTTGCTGCTAAGGGTGGCCCAACCAGTTATTAGGTTTAGGGGGCAATCACTTTTTCACACAGGGCCATGATGGTTTGGATTTTTTCACCTTTAATAATAAACACCTTCATTTACAAATTGCATTTTGTGTTTACTTGTGTTGTCCTTGACTATTGTTTAAATTGGTTTGATGTTCCGAAACACTTAAGTGTGACAAACATGCAAAGGAACAGGAAATGAGGAAGGGGCAAACACTTTTTCACACCACTGTAAGTCCTTTAACCCTTGATATATTCTTAAGGTGATAATAGGCTGACTTTGTAATTGTCTTAATATGGCTGTTAAAATTCAGGTCAGAGTCCATGATTACGCCAAGATTTCTGGCTTTGTCTGTTGTTTTTAACATTGTTGTTTGAAGCTGAGCGCAGACTTTTAATCTTTCCTCTTTTGCTCCAAAAACAACCACCTCAGTTTTTCCCTCATTTAATTTCAGAAAGTTCTGGTTCTTCTAAGGTTATGTAAATTTGTGTGTCATCCGCATAACTATGGTAACTTATTTTGTTGTTTTCCATAATCTGAGCCAGTGGAAGCATGTAGATGTTAAACAGAAGAGGCCCCAGAATGGAGCCTTGGGGAACTCCACACGTCATATTTGTACGCTCAGATGTATAATTACCTATTGACACAAAGTAATCCCTATTCTGTAAGTAGGATTCAAACCAGTTTAGTACTGAGCCAGAGAGACCAACCCAGTTTTCCAATCGGTCTAGTAATATGTCGTGGTCGACCGTGTCAAATGCAGCACTGAGATCAAGTAATACCAAGACTGAAATTTTGCCATTATCTGTGTTAAGGTGGATGTCATTAAAGACCTTAACGAGAGCTGTCTCAGTGCTGTGGTGTGGTCGGAAACCCGACTGAAAGGTATCAAAGCTGTTGTTTAGTGACAAGAAATAATTGAGTTGTTGAAAAACTGCTTTTTCAATGATTTTTCTTAAGAACGGAAGGTTTGATATTGGCCTATAGTTGCTCATTAGGGATGTGTCTAGGTTGTTCTTTTTTAAGAGTGGCTTGATTACTGCAGTTTTCAGGGCCTGTGGAAAGACTCCTGAAAGAAGAGATGTGTTCACAATCTGTAGAAGATCAGAAGACAAACAATTCGAGACATTTTTGAAAACACCCAAATAATGGGCAAATGAGAGTGGTGTTGATCTTCTGCACCGCATATCTGGAACAAACTCTCAGAAAACTGCAGGTCCACTGCAACTATTAGTTCTTTTAAATTGAGGCTGAAACCTTTTCTGTTTAAAGCTGCCTTTTTATGGTACTTTTAATGTTTTATGTAAAGCACTTAGAATTGCCCCTTTGGTGGCCCTTCTGATGTAGAGAAGGGGCAAGCAAGCGGGGAGGAAATGAACACAGAGTGCGGCTTCTCTACTAGGTGGCCTCCGTGCTTGTGTCGGTTCCAGTGGGGTGTTTGGAGCTGTGGTGTCCTTTCGCCGAGACTTGGCTGAATCCTGGAGTGCCGTGCCGTTCAGCCTGGTGACCCTTTTTCTCTGTGCCAATCCAACGGCCACATTCTCCTTCATGATGAATCATGCACAGGTTGAAGGAGCTGATGGGACTACATTTTGCTGGAATTGTATGTTTCATGTGACAAATACAATTGATTAAAGTGCTCATATTATGCTTTTTTTGGCTTTTTCCCTTTTTATATCTTTTTTTTGTGCATGTAAGCCCAAAGTCCACCCCAAAGGGACTTACAACTCCAACAGAAAACGCTGTTCAGAAACTGCTCCAAACAGTTCTATTGTAGTCCAGCCTTTACTTCCGTGATGAACGTGCATCATTTTGCAACACACGTTCTAATGCTCGCCTAGCTGCTAGCGTGGCATGTCCTCATACTCTGCAACTGACTAGTAGTCCTTACCTAGCTACTGCTCATGTGTGACTACCAACAAAGATGGAATTGAAGTGCGATGCCTCACTCTGTAGCTAAAACGGAGAACATAAAACACAGGGTGAAAAGAGGGGCTGCAGCAATGTGTAGTACAATAAAATGTTTTTTTTTTTTTATAAATGAAACCATGTTAACTTATTCTATTACCTCTAAATACAATATTAACCTGAAAATGAGCATAAGATGAGCACTTTAATTGATGTCCCTCCGCTTCTCCAACCTTTGTGAAGTGCACTCAATCTTTTAACCTGATTAAAAGGAACGAGTGTCAGAAAAAACTGAAAACATGACGAATCAGAGCACAAAGTACCAAACACAAACCGGGAAAGGGAACACATTATTCACCTCTTTCAATTACTTTAAAGTCTCACTTTGGTTTTTACCTAAAGCAAAGTAAAGCTGGGTGGAAGAGAGAGAAATACAGATGCCCTGTGTGGTATCTGTGTGAAAGGACCAATTAAAGTACAGTCAAACCATATAAAAAGCAAAATCAAGTTAATGAATATTCAGAGGGGGATGAAACAGACAACACCTTCTCCTTCAAACATCAGGCACTTGTTCGGGCTAAAAATTAACCTAAATCAGAGGCGACAATTGTAGCGGGAGCTGACTACAAGATAGATGGCCTGTACAGAGGGGTGGGAAAAAAAAGAACCATTCTTCTGTTTTCATCCTCTTTTTCTCTAAATTCAACACCACACTAACTTTTCCCCAGATAGAAAAGAGATTTAGTCTCGCCTGAGTGTTTGCCTACATAAGCTCAGTGGGATCTCCCTCTCTGTTTGTTCATAGCAACACTGCACCAATGTAAAGTAGCCACAAAATCTTGGCCAGAGGCTTGTCTGAATTTTAAGTGCCCTATTTGCCCACTTGTGGGTCCCTGCACATCTCCCTCCTTCTCATCGCTCTGTCAGTCCTCTAGGGCTTGTTTATTTAAATGGACATACACATATCAAGGGCCTTCTTTCACAGAGTCTTTGGGACAATATTTCTTATTTTACCATCTGGCAGGACAAACCCGCCCCCGTCACCTTATTGCTCTATATAAGACCGCAAAAGGGCCAGATGATAAGAACTTGGTCTAAAGACAAGCCTGGCTATGCAGTGTAAAGTCCTTGTCTATGTCGTCCTTCTGACTCTCATAAAGCATGGTGAGTATTGTGCCATTATACTCGGAGGCTAGTTACAAAGACTACATTGTTGTCCTTGACCTAATGATGTTTGCAAGTTTGAGCTGACCAGGTGAAATTGCAAAATATTGACATGAGCTGTCTCAGATCAATTCTGGATTTGAAGGCTTGTAACAGGGATGTTTTACAGTTCCCAATACAATTCATTAGGTTGTTCTTGTTGTTTTAGTGGTTTGTGTTCAGACATGTCAGTGTCAACACAAACTTCAGTGTATGTTAGGACCAGGATCAGAACATTATGTATAAAGTGTATTAGGTTCAGTCTTTATTAGAATACATGAAGTGAATAGGACTGCTTTATGGTAGTGTTTGGTTTATGAGATATTCACATGAAGTGCAGTGATTTGTTAGATGTGATTGGGTTCGGCCAAATCAGCCAAAATTGCACCTGCAAATGTGGTTGTTTTACTAAATGGTTCTTAAATACTATATAACAATACATGTTGACATATGACAAGTGATATTGCATTGTAAATCTCAGCACCACAGTATAATAATTCACATGCACTGAGAAAAATGGCCCTAATTTAGAAGGGAAATCCCTCTTACATACAATTTTGCCCGTCTCTCTGTATACCTTAACTGATACCATGTAAAAGTAGTGAAACATATGTTCTTACCATTATTTCTTATTATTAGTTCTCTGAATTGACCTGAAAGTTTTAAATGACTTTAATGACTAACTGTTGATTAGTTCGACCAGTGGATCAGGATGTTTGCTGTTAAATGGTTTAGACTTACTGTGGCCTACTTTTGTAGCAAAAAATAAACACCAAAGTAGAGCATTAGTCATACATTTTTTAACTCCTTCTTTTCTTTCCTGTCACCCTGCTATAATCATCCCATCGATCCCACTTAACAAAAGGTGCAACATAAATGTTTCCATTGCTTGACTCAATACCTGCCAAGTATTTATTACTAGTTACTAATTAATCTGATTGGGTGGTCAGACCAGACTTAAAAGCTTTCTATTCACACTGATTTAGGGAGGGTTACTGAGTTAACTGATTTATGGTTAGAGGTCAAAACAGAGGATGTGAAGGAGAGTATTTCATGAAACAAACTCTCGCCACAAAATTCCTCTATCACGTCTCATTCTGGTTTTTTGACATGTAAAAAAACAACCTGGATGAGTTTTCGTTGCCCAGACTTAGATATTGACTGCTGCAGCTGTATCGTTCTGTTATTAAGATTTATTTGAAAATAAAATGTCAGGCTTAAAGGGAGATAGCCTTGTGGCTACAAGAGGCAATGTGATTACTCATTTGCACCATTTGTTAACATCTTGTATTACTTTTGTGATAAAACCACTGGAATGTCTATCTGTTTAAAAAAATGTTTACTAGCAAAAGCAGGGAAGTCTCATAACTGACTCAGTAATGTCAGTTATACAGCAATAAGTTTGCTAATGTTAGCTAACATTAGCTACTGGTCACAGCAGACTTAAAAGTAAATCTGTGGAAACAAAACTCTTGACTTTAAAATTCTCATTGGACAGATGATTGTAGTGTCTGTGACGAAATTGCTTCGCAAGAGTTACTCAAAGATTGCTATACATTACTAGCTGTGGTGTTATGTTGGCATGACTCAAGTTATAAACAGTGATGGGAATAACGGGGTTATAAAATAATGGTGTTACCGTTACTGCCCAAAAATGTGCCTCGTTACTATAACGGAACGAGATCTCGGAGCTGAGAGGCAAAGACTTTTTTTTTTTTTTTTCTGTTCTTCCTTGGTTAGTGGGCAGTGCACGAGACAAGCGCATAAATGCTGACAAGCATGCATAATTGGACACACAACGAACAACACAAACGAGTCAGTCAACGAGAGACGGGTATGGCGAGCCCAAATGAGGTTTAGCATTTGATTGAAGACTAGTCTCACTTTGTCCTACAGCAACATTAAAATAGTTTAGATTTGTGTACATTGTTTCTGTTATTGCAGATTTGTCATAAATGATTGAAAATGCATATGCAGGGTGGAGGTGAGTATTTAAAAAATGTACATGAAAGTAACGCAATAGTTACTTTCTGAACTACTTCATTTGTAACTGAGTAATTTAGTTACTTTTGTAATAAGTAACTAATTTCTTTTTGTAAAAGGAACTTGCCCAACACGGGTTATAAAATGCATTCCTGTTTTGACAGAAATTCAAGTTCAGTTGAAGATCTGACTCAATCATTAACCAAATACAGAACCCCAATGTGTTGCAGTAAGAAACATGAATAAGTGCTGTTCAGCAAAGGCTCTTTTTTCACTCCATCTAAACTTTCTTTGTCTGCTTACAGTATCTCCAAGTGAAATACAGGCCAGCCCGAATACAAATGCAACTCTTCCCTGCAATGTCACGTTCCCTCTTTCTGTAAAGGGGGACAAAATAGACAAGTCTCTTATCAAAGTCAGCTGGATAAGTAATGGCTCTGACATCGCCTTATTCAGAGAAGCGGCAGCTCAAATAAAGGAAGGCTTCAGTTGGGACACCACTGATTTCATCAATGGGGACTTTTCACTGACTGCCCTCAGAGCTGGTCTCGACCTGCAGGGGCAGTATGAATGCACCATCAGCTACAACTCCACAATGCTGCATTCCAGCAACGTTACATTCAGTATCCTCGGTATGTCTTTGTCTAGTTGAGATTTGATTTATGCATTTAAAGGTCCCATATTGTAAAAAGTGTTTTTTATCATAAAGCAGGTCAAGGTGCTATATAAATACTGTGAAAGTATCGAAACGCTCAATCCACAGAGAAATGCACACAGCCTGCATTCAGAAACTGTGCCTTAAAATAAGCCATCAGGACTTAGAGACAGGCACTAAAACAAAGCGTTTCAGACAGAGGGTGCAGGAATATTCAGGCAGTATGAGAAACTTAATGTGTTTTGTGAACATTAAAGCATGCAAACATGTTCTAGTAGGAACCTAATAAATTAGCATGATATGGGACTTTTAAGCACATTTGATAATAAAAGCAGGTACAAAGCTAAATGTTTTGATCCTCTTTTTTTTCCTCAATTTATTCTACTTCTCCTTTTAGCTTCCCCCACTCTTTCCATCCCTCAGCAGTGGGTGGTGTTAGAAACAGAGAGCCACTTTACATGCCATGCAGATGGTTTCTACCCTCCTCCTGTCTCTTTCTCCTGGACCAGAGATGGGCAAATGATTCAACCTCCTTACCACATTGAAGGTGAACAGACTCCAGATGGGTACTACAAGGCCGTGGGCAACCTGACCTTCTACCCTTCCCGCGAGGACCAGAACGTGACCTTTGGCTGCAAAGTGTCACACAATGGCAGCTATCATGAGCTGGATTTCCAACTCAATATTACCTGTGAGTGACACAAAGACACATTGCTTGACCTTGTACATTTGCCCAATGACTCATATTTCTACTTCATGAGCATTATATTACATGTCATTTAGCTAACGCTTTTATCCAAAGTGACTTCCAATTAAGAGCTTTTCACCTTGAAGGTACAAACTCACACTTCTGTACAAACAAGAAGTCAGTGTACATTAGCTTTAAATGAGCCAAACTACAGGAAACAAATCTGTACTTTTTTTTTATTATTATTAACAAAGGTGGAATTGAAATAGATGTGTTTTTGTTCTGCGGCAGAAGATGTGTAGGCTTTTGGCCGTAGAACTGGAATAGCTACTTTTGTCAATCATTACAGTCGAAACTGTGGGAACAACTGCTTATCCTTAAAATCTAAAACTAAAAGATCTTAATAAGATTTTCTTTCTCTCCTCAGACCTTCCTTCTGTTAGACTTGCTGCAGTACTCTCCCACTCCAACAACATTCCACTCACTCTTTACTGTGATGTAGAGAGTTTCTACCCAGAGGAAATATCTGTGTCTTGGCTTCAAAACAGCACAGTCCTCCCCGTGCCCCCCACCACTGAACTGAACCCAGATGGGACATACAGAACTAGGCACTATTATACTTTGAGCCCTGAGCAAAGGGAGCAAGGTGGGAAGGTGGAATGTGCAGTAAACCAACCTGGGGTAGTGCACCCTGTCAGTGGCTCAGCGTACCTCGAGAAACTAGACCCTCAAGGTATATATTTGACAAGACTTTACTTTTTTATAAGTAGAGCAAAGACATGGTACAAGTCACACCAATTTGAGACATGCTATCATTTCTGTTTTTCAATATCTTTTTTCACTTTGAATGATGGTTTGACGTACTGTGTAATCCCCTGAAACCAGAGGCTTGGAACAAAGTCTGAGAACTGCAAAGAACGAAAACAAAACCTGGCTGCCTAATAAAAACACAATTGTTTGTAGCATGTTTGTTCTGTTCCTGATGCCAATTGTCTCACTCTGTTTCCTCTTAGCTGAGGCTCCGGTCTTGACTAAATCAGCCAAAGCATCTGTGGCTCTGATGTGTATTTCTCTGGTGCTGGTCGTCCTGCTCTGCTTTGGCGTTTCTTGGAGAAGAAGGGATGGTGAGTCTAAGTACAGTGGGAGATGCCACTGTAACCCCCTTAAATAAAGCAGCCTGTATGGCCATAGCATGGAGAGAGATAAGTGACTTGAGTTCTTCACGAAATAAAGGAAAATATTAAAGAAATTATATCATTGAAATTATAATTTGGGGTAACAGAATCCTCTTGACGGCTCAAATGTATCTTTGGACACCATGTGGGATCCTAACCGCCATGTTGGGAAAATACCAGGAAAATGCAACAATGCCATGTTAGACTGGAAGCACACAGATGCAATGGGTTTCAGGAGCACCTGGTTTAGTAGGGTATGAGGAAGGCATGCTTTGGATTGAAATGCACAATTGTACTGAAGAGGATCAGGGCCATATATGAAAAAATGTATTCAAGTTTTGAGTTTAAAGTCAGAACTCAAAATGTTTTCATGTGGTCCTAATCCTCTTCCGTACAATTGTGATTGTTGACAGCAAACCTTGCAATAATTGAATTATCTCTTACTGACTTCTTTATCTCCATTCTTTCTCCCCTCATTCAGAGAAAAAGAAGTCTCTGAATGTGTCAGGGATCATTCTCCCTCCACGCGTGATTGTTGGTCAAAAGGGCAGGGTGACAATGAGCATTGAGGGCCGGAGGGTGGACCGAGTCCAGACAGCATGGTTCCTCAATGACACCCCTATCTCTGACACTTCATTCACAGGTAGGAGAGTGTAACCAGCGACTACTGGGGAATACTTCTTTGACCCTGTCTGACAGGGTTTGGCAGAATTTCCCCAACCTCACATGCCTGTCCGGTAAATAGGATGCCACCATCAGCAGCTAAATCGAATGCTCACTAATACACTTTTTTTTAATCTTATTTGTTGAATCAGTGCAAAAACCAAAGCAGGAAACAACACAATGGAGTTTTATGTTAGAGTTACAAAACTATATTTTTTTTTTTATCTTGGCTGTGGTTACTTCCTGGTGTTGTGTTGTTGTCCATGAGGTTGCCATACAACCAGAAGAGACAGATTAAACAAAACCAGTATAACCTGTGTTATAAGTGAGTTTTTTTAGACATCATGTCATGTGAAATTGCTTTACCTTTGGAGAGAGCCAAGCTACCTGTTTCCCCGTTTCCAGGACTTATGCTAAGCTACCTGGCGGCTGTCCAACTGTTTCTTTAAAGCTTCCTAATAAAAATTAAAGGGGAATTATTAAATAGAAGAAACAATGTGTTTGTGTTTTTGTCAAAATAATACATTAAAGTGAATGATGTCACATGAAATTTATTGCAACCACTCCTTAAACATACCATGTTTTCTCTTTTACACTTAATTCTGCTAACAATGTACAACCTTACACACATAGGAACCTCCAAAACTAACTTTAACTGCCTCTATAACCCCCTAACCACCATCCATCTCCCCTATGGTCTAACTCTCACCTCCCCAGCGTCGGAGAAAGGTCCTCTGCTTCCCGCCAAAGGCGAGATGGGTTACTACAAGCTGCACACTCTGGGGCCGCTGTACTCATCTGGAAGTGGCACTCAACAGCTGATCTCCTCACTCACCTTCATCCCCCAGATTTCGATCCACAAGGGGGCGGTGTTAAAGTGTCAGGTGTCCTACATGGGCAAAGATAAGATCGTGGTGGAGAGGGTGTCAGAGAAGTTTACAATCCTGTGTAAGAAAAGATTTATGTATTTAATTTGCCTCTGCTTTTCTATAATTTCCACAATTTATGGAATTGACATGTCTGTAAACTGTCTCTTTTAGCTGCTCCAGAAGTATCAGAAATCCAGCTGGCAGAGACACCTGGTGACTCTGGTAAGGCAAACAATTCATCCATGTGTTGTAGTTCAACACATGTAAAACAGTCCTGGTTGTGATATCCCTGCATTCTCTGTCCTCCAGATGTCATCAGCATGACTGTCCAGGCATCAAATTTCCATCCGGACGTCATTACCTTTCGCTGGTTCTGCCAGGGGAGTGAGCTGAGCCCTGTTGCCTCCCAGGCCTCGTCCTCCCCTAGACCCAATTCTGAAGGAGTGTTTTCAGCCTCCAGCCAGTGTAAACTGCCTCGGAGTGAACTGGAAAAGGGAGGCACTAAAGTGTGGGTCAGTGTTCACCACATTGCCCTGAAGCAGCCAGTCACCCGCGAGACCAGAGGTAAGAAGCAGTGGAAGAAATGGCATAAAATGTAACAATACAGTTAGAAATGACATCTTAAATCTCGACTTCATCCCAAATAGGGTTCATCAAGAGTCCGTGTGTGTCCGAAATCATTGGATCCACTTCTTCTCAAGAGAAGACTTTGATCCTTGGATGTGAAATCACAGATTTCTACCCTCCGAACGTGTCAGTCACCTGGCTGAAGCTCAGGGGAGGAGAGCAAGATGACAGAGAGGAGGAGGTGATAGTGGGAGGAGAGATGTGGGGCCCCATAGAGACTCAGTCCAGACTCTACAGGGCCACAGCCACTCTGAGGAGAAGGCCAACAAATCAGGAGAAAAGGGAGAGAGGAGGGGGGATTATTTGTAGAGTCGAGCACTGTTCCCTACACGAACCTATTGAGAAACACTGGAGAAATGTTGATGTTGGTAGGAATTTTTATAGGCACTTTTACTGTCAACAACTTTATCCTTATCTAAAAAACTTTTATTATTTTTAATTCACTTACACTTTCTGTTTGTATTCTCTTAGTTGCTCCCACCATTCCTCCATTGATCTCGGTCTGTTGGAGCAGTGAAGGTGTTGGTGTGTTCTCTCTCATGTTGAAGGGAGGTCACCCTAAGGTGAAATTACTTTGGGCAGCAGGAGGACCCACTCTTTCACCACTGGTGTCCAATGAGACAGAGGAGATAGGAGATGATGGACAGAGGGAGCTGAAAAGTGTGTGCGCCCTGGAGAGGTCCACAAGCATGCCAAGTCAGACAAACAAAGAGCTGGAGAGACGGAAGAATGGACATGCAATAAGTACGTCATTACTATATGTTTTTCAAAAGTCTCTAATACAAAAATCTCACACATCAAAATGAATTTACTCTACATGCCAAAAACTCCACCCTTTGAAAACAGTTTCGTTAACGTCTTCTGTGGCTCTGGAGGAACTTACTTTAAGTCTAGGAAAATACCCTTTGTGATGTCATCTGAGTTATTTTAGGCTTGAGTTATAAGTCAACCAGTTTTTAATCGGAATCCTGTGCTACAAAAAGGGGTAGTTGGTATTAACTTGGTAGAGAGCATCTGAGGAAACATGCTTGCAACATGTTTCTGGTTTTAAGAAAGATGTGTTTGTTCAGTACTTAAACTTTCTCATCAGTGGGTGGGGAAACTTGATTGACAATATAAAGTCTAAAAGACATTGCATTATAAGTGGAAACGGACATGCTCTACAGTGTTTGCCCTTACTTCTGAAGTACCTTTTTGCAAATTAGTTGGTGTTGCACACCCAACACTGTGGCCACTGTGATGCATTGAGGAGGGGTATAATATGCAGAAAGCACAATTCAAATTACATTGTGCCAACAAGCCAATACAGTATTCATATTTTCTGACTTAAAACATTTTTATTTTTTTATTTTATTTCTGTACATAACCAAAACCCTATGAGCGTTGGTGCGGTCTTCAAATTTTAAAATTCTTGTTACTTTGTAGAAACAAAAGCTGCCGTCACTGACCCTGACACTGAAGGAATAGAATACATTGATGAAAAAGTGGATGAAGAGAATAACAACATAGAAGGGGACGAGGAAACAAAGTCAGAAGTAGATGAGAACAGTGTCAAAGAAAGCGAGCAAGGCCCAGGAGCACTGCACATCAACAGAATCAACTTGACGACGGGTCCCAGAGGAAATGAGAGAGCGCGTATGAGAGTCTGCGTGGAGATCACGCACCCTGCACTCAAGCTTCCTGTTTATCGAACCTGGACAGGTAAGACAATACAAACATACAGTACACGCACACATTACTGAGTCTACATCACGAAGTAATCTCACTGAAGCCAGAAAACCACACTGGTTGATTGACAGATTACTAATCTGGTAACTGTCAAGTTTAGTTTTTTAACCTGATCTTATGTCCTGTCTTTCAGAGCCCAATGAGGAAATTTCATCTTCCACATTGAAGCCCTGATGTGTTCAGAGTGCCTTTCTATCTCATTTATCCCATATATTGTATCACATATATCTCTATAACTTTAAATATGAAGTAGTATGTTTTAAGGATATCCAGCTGTCTTTGATGTGGTTTTGCTTCCAACATGTGTGTCTTTATTTATTATCTTATATTCATAATGTGTCACTATTACTTTTTCTAACTTCATGATTTTTTACAAATGGTATTTTTGTACAAAGAACTTTACAATAATCAGCTTTTGTGGACTTTAAAAAAAAAAATCTGCTTTGGAAAATAAAATAAAAATCTTTTTCGGAGAAATGTTTCTTTAGATTTATTTATTTTTTGTCTACGAAAAATGAGTCCACAACTTCTGTTCCGTGTTCCAATATCTGCTGTTGGTTAATCTCTAAGTTCTCATTTTAAAGTACACTTCTGTTTTTTTTCTGTTTCACTCTGACCACAGGAATATCACTTTGTTGTGCTGAGCAGAGGTGGTGCTCAGTGGTTCTTTCAAACTTCCTCCTCTGATTATAAAGCAAACATACCACAACCAGAAACATACATGTTGTAAAATACAGTTTTCATTCCATGTACATAAAATTAGGTTAATATATAACATGTCACCTAAAATTCTAAGAATTTCCACACATGTGGCATACATTATACATTTACCTGAGTGACACACTCATTGTATGTGTATATATACTGTATATGTTTTCTATTCATTTCATGTAGTATGCTAAATGACCAATAAAAACTGAATACAGCTACTTGACTATAATAAATATGCAGTTTGTTTTTAGTATTGTACAAGATAAGTGACCTCCTGAATATCATTTGAAACAAAATTATAGGCCAAATAACTATTCAGCCAGGGAGGGCTGAATAAAAATATTAGAAACATCTAAACATTCAAATAGTCGCAAAGACAGAATCTTTTTAATTGTGAGCCTATAACTTTTGCAGAAGAGTGGCATTAATGGTAAATATTTAAAGTGTACTTGTCAAAAGAGTACTCCTCTGATTTTGCATTGCACCTCCAAAACAGTGACGAGTATCATAATCATGTGTCAGAACCACAGAAATAGATCTTTTTTTAAATCTTTTTCCTTATCATTGTTATATAAGACCTTATCAGATGTTGCACAGCTCTCTGTCTCTGGCTTTATACAACCTTTTCCCCGGTAGTAGTATTACCACACACCTGCAACAGACTTTTGACAGATGTACAAAATGTTTGACTTCTGTGAAGTGTAACAGTATAGCACAAGTAGAGGAGATTATAACAGTAACGTTTATTATAATATATAATTATTTAAAGTTTGCTAATGTAAGATCAAATTAGCCACCATGAGCTGGTAATACCCATAATTAACCCTTATTGAACTCTAAAATGCTGTGTTTCAGTATTTATGCATTCAACTTTTAATTTGTTCAAGAATGTAGGCCTATTGTTTTTATCTTCTTTTTAAAAATTACTTTTAAAATCTATCTACTTCAAGCATACAAATCATTAGAATTAAATTGCCGTGTGCATGGAATATCTCTAATTTGAACATCAGGGAAACCAAATGCAAGCCTGCACGGTTATGTTCAGTTTAGGTTAAAGGAACTTCATATTTAAGAATGTTAAATATAAGAATGTCATAGACATTATATTTAGTCACAAAATGTTCTCAGCTCAGGAGCTCCGGGTTTTTCCTCAACCATTATTGTTATTAACGTTACGAATCTAAAGTTTAAAAAAAAGAAAAAACTTCCAGAGTTATTTAAACACCCGTGTGACACAAGTCAGAAACCATCTCACTTTTTGTGGCCTGACAGCTAAGCTCTGCGCACATCCGCAAACTGTACAACACGTAGGCTTGGTGCCTTGGCGACTCAGCTGTGTTTAATCACTCTCTTCTCTTCCTCTTAATAATGATACACCGGACATATGTCTGTATAAGGAACTGAACCGAAGCTAGCAGCGGAGGTCTTCCAAGCTGCTCGCGGTCGGATGGAAGCTTGCTGTCGAGTTTTAGCACAATTAAACTGCCAGGTGGGTTTGGTTAGTCGACGGGGTCACATGCAGAGGACGTTAAGTCCGAGGGTCAACGGGGAAGAAGTCTGAAGATGGACCCCGACAGTGTCTTCACCAGAGTGGAGAGGACTTTCTGGACAGCTTGGGTGAGCCGCTGCATCACCTAAAAAATACGTGTGATGAGATAACGGTTTTTATTTTAAAATTAGAAGCAGTGAAATGTGGATGGTAAATCCACCTTTCCTCTCCTCTCTCTCTCTCTCTCTCTCTCTCTCTCTCTCTCTCTCTCTCTCTCACACACGCGCTCTCTCTCTCTCTCTCTCTCTCTCTCTCTCTCACACACACTCTCTCTCTCTCTCTCTCTCTCTCTCTCACACACACTCTCTCTCTCTCTCTCTCTCTCTCTCTCTCTCTTTACACTGTTATTTCCGTTATTTCCTTAGCCTATCTTCTTGAAAAATTACAAAACCTCCCTGGACTGAAAGAAGCTGTAATTTGTTGGCCTACCAATTTTAGGGACAATAGTTAAGTTGAATTATTTTTAATATATATGTTGATTTGCACACTTGCCTATAGACAATAGCTTCTAGTTTATTGCATTTGTGTAGAATTTATTCTTTTGGTGGTTTAGCAATTAAACACCATATGCGTTTTGGTTATAATTTGTGTCAAATTACACAGTTCTGTCTATGGTTTTCAGATTGAATTATTAGGAATTTTTGGGCCTGTAAAATAAAACCGTACTTTTTTTACCCCATAGCCACAAGAGCATTAATGAGTTATTGATTTTGGATAAGGCCTGCACAGTCTGGCTTGCACACAGTGTTTCAGTAGGCCCTTTGAACAGTATAGACATTTTCACTTGTGTTAATAGAAAAAGCACAGGTGTAGCGAAGAACATTTATGCTGTCTGTATCACACTTATTGGTTTGAGTTTCATGTTGCAGACTGGCTCACTTGGAAGGCTTCTGGGATGCTTAAAGCTGCTTCAAAGTTTTTATATTAACAATGGATCAAATGGTTACGTTTAATGTGAAAGGAGTTTGTTGCATTGAAGAGCCAGATAATTATTACCCAACTCTGCAGTTCCACTCAGCTTGAAGGCGCGTTTTTATAGCTTCTTTCAGTTCAGTGTTGTGGTTTTACAACCACAACTTTGAGACCAGAAGCTAGTCTATATCCAGGCAACTGCTCTGTTGCCGACGGAAATACCACTGGATTTCATTCATTTAGGCCGGATCCGTTGCCTTGGGCTTCTGTTGTGATGGCATTTTAAACTCTGGTCGTTTTATGAGGTTAACTTGTTCTCAGATCTCTGCAAGGTAAATCCAGACAGCCAGCTAGACTATCTGTCCAATCTGAGTTTTCTGTTGCACAACCTTTGAACATACACACGTTCCACCAAAACCTTCCGAGGCTATTTTGCAGCGGCACCGTGGCTTCGCTCAGCACTGCCCAGTACCATTGTGATTGGTTTAAAGAAATGCCAATAGAACAGAGAATGTTTTTCTCCCATCCAGGAATTTTGTGTGGACTAGCCAGACCCTCCTCTGGAGTGCTGTGGAGGAAGGTCTGGCAATGTGAGATAAAGACCAGGCTAATTGTATGCTACCTGGCTGCTAACTGCAGTTTGGAACTAAAGAGGCAGATAGAGATTAGATTTGGAGGAGACCAAAAGACAGCTAAAAGGAGAGTAAATATTGAACTTACATTCATCAGGTCGCTTGAAACCTAACACCAAAACAACACGAATATTTTGAAGGTGTTGAATGGGGTTGAGGTCAGGGCTCTGTGCAGGCCACTCAAGATCTTCCACACCAAACTCAGAAAACCATGTATGGACTTTGTGTATGTCATGTTTAAATGGGAAAGGGCCCTTACCCAAACTGTTGCTGCAAAGCTGGCATGACAACACTATTGTGTAACTAGCCTTGTGTGCTGTACGTCACATTAAGATTTTCTTTTCAGGTAAACTTAGGGGCTTATCCCAAACCATAAAATACAGCATCAGGCCAACAGTATAGAAAGATATATGAACAGAGGTGGTTTTAAACTAAAACAACAAATGCATAATGAAGAAAATGATTGAAGAACCAAATTTCAAAATGTTAATGCTTTTTAGTCAATTACACAAGTCTCCCTGTCTTTCTCTCCGTCTTGTTCTTAGTACTATATAACCGGAGCTGTGAACAGATTCATCAGACCAGAGCCCGCTGACAGCGCCAACAATAACACACAGGCCATCCAGGGATCTGCAGTTGACAGTGAGCCTGTTAACTCTGGTGATGCAGATGGTGATCTTGGCAGAAGAGGGGTCGATGAGGAACAGCCTCTTGCGACATCCTCTCTGCTTAGCTCATCTCGGCCACTTGTTGCCGGGGAAGTTTGCACCACAGACATTGACTTAGGGCCTGATGAAGAAAGCGTGCAGTACACAATCCAGTCGAACAGAATCAGTGAGAGCAAAGCAACTGAGGAAGGTGAGGGCACAAGAGAGGAGCAGTTTTCCCGAGCGAGAAATGATGATGGGCTGCTGGTTGCTAAGGAAGACAAACACGACAAACAAGAAGACAATGGAGATCATGAATTGCCCAGACAAGATGAGACGCCAGAGAATGAGCATACGAACACCAGGTCACAAAGACTTACTGGTGATGCAATGTGTGAAGACATGGAGGAAAGTGGAAGAAATGCTGGGGCTGAGGAGATGTCAATGACAGTGGATGATCATCAAAAAATGGATGAAACCATCCCAGTGAAGGAAGAAGATGATAAAATGCAGCATGATCATAAACAAGATTTTGTGGCGGATGACATTGAGGTAGAACTGTGCACAATCAAAGATTTGAGTATAAAGGAAGAGGATGACATGTACATTGAAGAGGCAAAGTTGCAGAGGAATGAGGCAGATACAGCGGTGTCGCATGAGGAAGTAGAATACACTGATAGTGTGCAACAGCTTGTCTCTCAAAATGAGAACAAGTCTGATGAAGCAGCAAAACAAGTTGAAAATCAGCTGTCAGTCTGTAAAGAGTTGTCAGACGATGGTAGAGATTTTAGGGGAGATCCAGGCTTTACTTCACTGCATGTTGAATTACAAACGACCTATGACAAAAGTGGCATTGTTTCTGAGGAGGGGGTAATCGTTGTCGGGCAAGAGCATCTGATGACTCATAGAAGTGGAAGAGGTGTGAAAGAGGAGGATGAGAGTGCACTGGATGAGGGTGCTGTCATTGAGGAAGAAAATAGCAATGATGCTGCCAACAACCAGATAAAAGATGAAGCGCAAGAGCAGGAAGGCAACATCAGAACAGTAACAGAAAACAGACAAGAAGAACAAAATTTAATTGAACATGAAGTCACACAGAATGCTAAAACAGGGCCCCACACAGCTGAATTTGCAGATGGAGAACAAGAGGATGTGGCTAAGGATGCCAAAGTGCAAACTACAACAAGAGAGGCTGATGTTGAGACAGAAAGTCATGGCACCGTGATTGAAGAAAAGTCTGATGTGACAGCGGCTCACATTTCCATATTGGAGAGGCTTTCCAGTGAAGTCCGTAACAAAGAAAATAACATGGAAATAGGATGTATGACCACCTCAACTACAAAAAAAACTGAAGGCGAGACTGAACAGGAAATGACTGAAAAGCTTAAAAATATTCCCCTGGGGTTATGTGAAGGCCGGGTTGTTGTGTCGCCGGAGCTAAACTCTCCAACATGTGAGGGAGTTCCTGAATACAACAATGAGCCTGGGCCTGGGGAAAATGCAACACAAAGGTTCCTGGAAGAAGGAAATTGCGAGGAAATCCAGGGCAGCCAATTACCAGAAGAGGTGGAGAGCAAAGAGCCGGAGAGCCTTCAAAACAGTGGCATTAGCACCAGAGCTGACTATTTACTGATGAGGGAGCTCATGGAAGAGAAACAAGAAAGTCTACGAGATATTAAGGGTAGCTTTGAAACTGGATTGCCACAAGAAACAGAGAAACCACTTAGTGTAGTAGTAATTCAAGAATCAGGACATTTACTTGTGGAAGAGGAAGGAGAATTACTGGTTGACTTAATGAAGACGGGGATTGAACACTTGAGATTTGAGTCAGATGTTGGCTTACCAGACAAGAGCCTCAAGGCACAAGATGGGCCTGAAGGGCTTTTGGTTGAATTTGAAATAGACAAAGAGCTACATGATTCCAACATAGCTGATGCTGCTGGAGATGGCAGTGAGGCGCCAGGAGCTGTAACAGCAGAGGAAGAGGTTGTACTCGCTGATGAAACTTTCCTTGAGGTCAAAGAACAGAAGATGACAATCACTAGCTTCTTTCAGGAATCGGTAGATGCCATAGCCTTAGAGCAAAACAGCAACATGACTCCTTGTTCACTGGAAGAAATTACTAAATCTGAACTCCTAAAGCATTTGGATGAGACTGAGCCTGAATTACGTGAAGATGTAGAAATGAAAAATGCAGGGATACATATGGAAGATACGGGTAATGGAGTGGAGGAGGTTGCAGCAGAAGATGAAAAGCAGAAGAAAAATGAGATGGAGTTTTTACATCTGCAGGTAGCAGGAATGGCAGACTCTGAATCGTATAGACCAGTTGAGTCACTGCAGACAGAAATTCAACTATCAGACGAAGCACGTGAGAAAGTCAATGAGGAGGTTTTAACTGAAGCAGCAGGTGACTCAAAGACAGCCAAGTCCAAACCAAAAGATTGGACTTTATCAACAGAAGAAGTGGCAAAGCATGTGACAGAATCCGAGGGGAGTTGTGCCAAAGAAACAGTTTGCTCAATCAGTGGCCATCAGGATGTGATCGATGAAGAAATCCTCGACTTGTGGTTACAGACAGCGTTGTTGGAGGACACTGGTGGAATAAAACACCAAGAAGGGTCAGAGCCTGGACACCAAATGGAGCCATCGAATCAGGAACAAGATGAAATATCATCAGTGCAGACAGAGAAAGATAAAGAGCAGCTTTTTGAATTAAATTCAAGGGAATCTGAGTTAGTGAGTGACACAGAAATGTCTTCATCAACAGTAGAGTCTGGATTTTTGGACCAGTCTCTCGGTGAATGGGGCATACACAACAGTGAAACTCAGCTACTGAAAACAAGTAGCACTGTGTCATTTCCAGGCATAGATGACATGTTGGCTAATATGTCAGAATCAGCAAACGTCCCTGAATTGTCTCCACAAGATTTTAACTCTGGATCTCTGGATAAATTGATGGAGAAAGTAGCTGAGACAGCGCAATCATATATGAAAGAGGAGGATTTCATCCATGAGAGAGGATTTCACCCTGATACAGCAGTTGCATCACCAGAGGCTAGACACCTGAATCAGGAATCACAAGAAAAACAGAAGAAGTGGAGACTCAAACTGGATCCCAGAAAGAGATTGATGCTGAGCTAACTGATTGGACAGACACTAAAGCAGAGTTTAAGCCAATGACAGAAATGAGCACTCTGTTCAAAGTTGAGAAACCAAAAGCTGAAGATGAGTCAGAACGACCTAGAAGCAGCTCAGAGTCTTTGTTTGAGGAGGAAATAGTTTTGACAGAATCTGGTTTACAAGGCGACACCTGCACTGAATCCAAGAGCAAGTTGCCCTCCCTGGACCAACCACAGCCTGGATGGTCAGAAGATATTGCTGAATCATTTCCTGGGCTAAACAGGATGGAGGTGGCAGAACAGCTAACCGAGTCTAAAGATCCGATGGAGGTAACATTTCTAAAATAACATATTTAACCATAACAACTGATTAAATCAGACAGCCTTCATAAACTACAAGGATGGTGTGATTTGAGTTGTTTGTGTCTTTGCAGGTGGACACTGCTCCACTTGACTTTGCTGTGCAAAGTCAAGAATTTCTGTTAAAACCCTCGTGTAAGGCCACCCAAAGATCCCGCTCCCTTCTACATAAGCCCTCAGTGGATCCCACACCCTCTTCACATCTGTCAGCCAAAGTCCTTGCAGGTGTGCCACTGAGAGGCTTGGGCATTGGAATCAAACTGCCTGGTAGGTCACTTACAACACATGGAAAGCCACTACCTTGAGTCCTTCATGTCCAGTTATTTTCATGATCTGTAAATAATTTCACACATCTTTGTTTTTTAGGGCTTGGTGCAGGTTTTCCTGTTTTAAAAAAGACACAAGAGGTTGTAAGCGATGAATATAATCCAGAAACCCTCTCACAGGTACTATTAATCATCTTTGAATGCCACTTTTCTCTTATGTTGAGGCATATACATTCTTAAAATCTCACAATATTAACAGGAGACAAAACCAGAGGAGAAGAGTGACTCTCCCAAACAGGACGAGGCTCAACCTAAACCCAAATGGATGACACCAAGACAACCAGGGTAAAGGAACAAATACAAAACATCTCAGAGCATTGGCATTATAACATTTAGCACAAAAGCGGCATATTGTGTTCAAACATTCTGCGATTCTTAGTTTTCTCTTGTGTCCCTAGATTTGGAAATCCACTTATGTCCGAGCTGAAGACCAAACTGAAGAACCACAAAGAGTGAGAAGGAATTTAATTGTAATGCTGTGTATGATT
>JABXJD010000132.1:1505000-1654613 GCA_013375575.1 Percina caprodes | reverse complement strand
GAGTTCAAGCCCATGTCACAAACAAGGTGACCATCTCATGTCTTATCTGGCGTTGTACTCTGCATCAACACACCTGTCTGAAATGATTAGCTCATTAGTTTGTGTCCTAGCATAATATGCCACTGTGTATTCTGGCATTATATTTTGGGAATTGGAGTTGTAGCTAAACAATGTGAGTACTGCTTTTCAGAATGGTTCGGAGTTCAAATCTCCTACGCACCATACACCAACCCCCTACTTCCCATATGTGCCTACACGACACAGAATCCCATTTTAAAATTTGGGACCTTCTAAACATTAGGCCTGTAAGTTGTGCTTTGCTATTTTTCTCCTCCATCCACTGCCTCTTTCTTTTCCTGCTCAAAATGCTCCGCCCAATCATTGCTGCAGAGCAGCTATAACTTTTTTATTTTTTTAAGTAAAAATTATCTTTCTTTTACCTGTTAATGAGCTAATTATTCTAGTTACACAAATTGCCCAACATGCAACTCTTAGCAACCAAGTTGAATTGCAAGACAGTGGGTGGAAAAACCTTTTAAAACAAAGTACGTGGACAGAAATGTGTATGGAATAAATCCTTATAAGTACATGGCCAGAATTCAGTAGTTAGTACAATAAACCTTTTAAAACCAAAGTAGCCGACAAAAAGTCGAATTTGGGTTTTTTACAAAACGTAAAACTAGGGTCATGGTAATGCAGTCTCTTGTACTGCAGCAACGTACTACTGCTCCAATTCGCTATTTGGCGCTGTAGTGAAACACTAAGGTCCTGGAAACGCGGTTCTGAAAATGCAGCCACAGCTCACTTCCTTTTCTGACGCAAGTGCCCGGCAAGGCTGTCGCACGCCTGTATTTGTGGTCGTTGTACAGCAAAACTGGATTTTATAACTACTCAAAAGAGACAGACACACCACAGGGTAACTTTTACAAAGACGTAGGTGAGTGTGTTTCAACATTTGATTAAACTATGGGTGATTATTCTTCGCTTTAATGTCTACCGGGTGCACATGCGGGAAGGCCCCGTGCTCTCTCGGTTTTTGCTAGCGTTAGCTTAGCTAGCTTTAGTTTGGCAACAACCCGTGTTCTCGTAGGATTGTCATCAGTATTAGCTGGCTAATTAACACGCTACGGCATGTGTTCACGTTTTCTGGGTTTTGAAAAAACGTATTGTGTGAGACCTGTTGCTGTAACTAAAGTTTGGTGTTCCGTTTTATTGGCTAACGTGAAATTCGTCCGTCAAAGCTAACGTTGATAGCGTAGCGAAGGTTGTCGTTGCATAGCAGGTAACGTTAACTCTTACAGACGCAGATTGCTAACCATAACTGCGTCCACGTCGATTTTTGTTGGTAAAACTTCATTCATGCTAGTTAACGAACTCCTTCCAAAGTGAACTAAATTAACCTTTTCTTTAAACAATGTTTACGACAGTATCCTAACGCAAAGTCGTGATCCTGTTAAGCATCTGGGAGATATGGTGTGATGCTGTCTCCGGGCAGCATTTACGTTACACAGCAGCAGTTACTTTAACGGATGTCTAGCTAAACATTTACCTGCTCAACTTGGCCATCATTTGAACTGAGACACATTATCTGCTTCCCTGAGCACAACGAATTAATTTAATTATCAGAACATTAAGTTTTCATTTAGATTTAATAATAAGAAGCTAAATTACATTGTTGTTCTACAACATATGACAGATGTTAACAAATCAGCTGTAATGTCTTCCTCACAAATGTTATTTTGTCTTCACAGATTGACTGCTTCCTTCAGCAATGTCTCGTTTCTTTGCCACCGGGTCTGACAGCGAGTCAGAGGAGTCCTCATCTGCCGATGAGCTCACCCCTAAAGCACCCGGAGGAAATTTTAAGCAGTCAGTAGTATAACTTACAATAAAGCTTTCATCAGGACTCAATTTCTACTTTTTGCAGTAATCTCACACATTTCATATTGTTTTTTACAGGTCGTTACTTATTAGTGATGATGAGGAGGACACTAAGAGAGTGGTGCGCAGCGCCAAAGACAAAAGGTTGGTGTATCTTTTTAAGCAGCATGTCTTTAAAAACTGTACATTTTCTCTTAAGTATTGTTTTGAATGCATTGATTCTTATCTTAGGTTTGAGGAGTTGACCAACCTCATCAAGACTATCCGAAATGCTATGAAGATTCGTGACATGGCCAAATGTCTAGAGGAGTTTGAGCAGTTATGCCGAGCCTTCCTCAAAAGCAAAACTATAGTGGACAAAGAGGGTGTTCCTGCTTTCTATATCCGTCTTCTGGCTGACTTGGAGGACTACCTGAACCAGGTCAGTAGCCCGGAGCAGTCTGACATGACACATTTCCCAGTCCCCAGATTTCCAGTGCAATAGAAATAATGCACCTTTTTTTATTTCCAGCTTTGGGAGGACAAAGAGGGCAAGAAGAAGATGAACAAAAACAACGCAAAAGCCCTCAGTACACTACGTCAGAAGATCCGCAAGTACAACAGAGATTATGAAACAGAAGTAGCTGCGTACAAGGAGGTAAATTAGGAATCTTTCTGGTTCCGGTCGATCAGACTGGCTGGACTGGGTAGCTTCCCTGTGTGAGTGTGTGTAACAGTAAGTGGTTCTGGTAGCAGCCTGGATAAACATAAAATCTCAATGCTCTCTCTCAGAACCCACAGGAGTCTGCTGATGAAGAGGAGGAGAAGGAGGCAGGGGGTTCTGGTAAGCTTGCTCTGTATGCATGTTTTTTGTGTTAAATCACAACATTTCTGTTTAATGTATTAGAAAATGAATTGGCTGTGTTCATCCCAACATCAGAGTAATTAGGTAAAATATATTTACATAGAAAAGTTGTGATGCTTCTCTGGGTACATCTGACAGCATTTAGTTTTATTACCTCCAAAAGTCACCAATAGAAAGTCTTCATTTACCCCTAGATAAACTTTACTATTTGCCACATAATCATCATGCACAACTTTTGTCATTCTGTGCTAATTGCTGTTGCAAACAAACATTATGCTTGTATCAAGATCATGGGAGAACATCTTAATGTTAAGACATGAGTGCAGTCATCACCTCTAAAATTCATTCTAATTTTTGTTTTACAAGACTCATCTTCTGATAGTGAGGGAGAGGTTGGTGAAGATGGAGTGTCAGCCAAGGCGTTCTTAAAGAAAAAGCCTGATGCTGCTCCAGAGGCCAGCAAGTTCCTCAAGACTGCGGGGGTAAGGGGCCAGAATGCCATATTAGATTGTAATCCAGAGGGGAAAACAAGAAAAACTAAATCTAATGTGCTGGAGTTTTTCTCCCTCAACAGGATGAGTCCTCTGCAAGTGATGACGATGATGATGATGAAGACTGGGGCTCAGACACTGTAGACAGTGGCAGTGAGAGCTCAGATGAAGGGGAGGGGAAGAGCTCTGCTTCCCTGGCTCTGGTCTTCCTCAAGAAGTGAGTCTCCCTCTCCACATCTTTTGTTTTTAGGTTTACTACTAAAGGTATTTGTACATTTTTAAAATGTGAACAAAATGTGAGACAGCGGCACAAAGCAACATTTCATGGATACTTTTCTTTTTGTAAAGTGCAGAGTATTGATTTGTTTTCCAACAGAAAATAAACTCATAATGAAAATATGTAAAGCAACTCTAGATGTAAGTCAAAGTCCATTATGTACTCTTACCACCACACACCGTCTGTCCTCAGGACCCAGGAGGGTGAGAAGTCTGGTGATAAGAAAGTCTCAAAGAAGAAGAAGCCCAAGAAGAAAGAGCGACTGGAGGAGGCTGAAGAGGTAGTAGAGAGTGACGGAGACTGGGAGAAGGTGAAGGGAGGCGCCCCTATGGTCAAGGTAAAGAAGAGATCATGATAAACTTCTTCATAGATGTTCTGCTATTAGGCCTGCACGATTATGGCCAAAATGATAATCAAGATTATTTTTGATTAATATTGAGATAACGATTAATTGTCACAATTATTTGTTGATTTTAACCAAAACATTTTATTGCCACATAGGCTATTTATAACTTCACATCCATATTATGCTACATTCTCTTGTTGTATGCTTGTTATCTACCGGACTAAATATCAACAGGAATATTGGTACCTTATTACAATGCCACTTAAATGTCTGCGTTGCTCTCTGATGCTCCAAAACAAACGTAAGAGGCAAAAGAAACATTGTTGCATGTCACGCTAGTAAACACTAATAACACGTGACACAGCAGGTGACGTTAACGTTGGCTACATTAGTAACTGGATTAACAGTCTGCCGCTAAAGCTACAAGCCAGGGCTCCAGACTAACTTTTTGCCTTGGTTGCACTGGTGCGCCTAACTTTTTTTTATTTGGGTGCACCAGAACAAAATTTAGGAGCAACCAAATTTTTCCTTGCTTTGCCGGAATACGAGTAACGCAAGTCAATATCTGTGCTCGGATTGAATACAAATCCTGATTGGGTAGCTGACTGCGTCTGCGTTCTGTGATAGGCACAGCGCCCCTACACACACACACACACACACACACACACACACACACAAGCTCTGCTCACTCAAACGCAGAACACTGAGAAGAGAAGAAGAGGTCCGTGGGTCTTTCCCGTTAACGTTTAGGGTTTCTTCAGGTTGGTTTTTCACTTCGGTTTGCAGTACTTACTTAACCAGTAGATTTCTGGTAACGTGGGGTTTCAGACAGTGCGTGGTAGAATGCGACTTGCGCGATTTTTTTTTTTTTTTTTTTAAACCTCTGCCTTCAATCTATTTGATCCGTAGAACACAGTTCCCTCCCTCTCTCGTTCTTAGTCTCACACACACACTAACACATACCTGGTGTGGGAAAATTAAAAGTTAAAAAAAGTTATTTTGAGTATGAAAACTCTTGTTCATTACATTTTACTTCATAATTGCAACCGCATGTGTTGTATTCATTGTTGCAAAACTTGTTCTGTATATAGTTTGTTTGTTACCATGACAACACCACTGATCTCAAGCTCAATGCTGATCCTGTCATGGAAATAATTTTCTAATCAGCAATAAATATAACAATTTCTGATCAACCCATATCAATTGCATGCTTAAAATAACATACCAGTTAAAGCCCTTCCCATTTCAAGACAACCCGACCCACTTCCGGGTTAGGCTCCAGATAATGCTGTACTCGCTCATCTCTAAAATATATATATATATTTTATTTATTAAAAAATGGATTAAAGTGCTTCACTGAGCTGCAAAACTAACACATTTAAGCACAATAGAAAGGGCTACTGAGAAAGCTCCTTCACTCGTTTTCAACAACAATTACAGACTAAAAGAGAAGAGGAGTGCGATGGACTGAAGCATATGCTACTCACAGAGGGACGGCTGACTCATTATGAATGGGTCCAGCATGGGTCAAATGGTGGGTCAGCAGAGTTGCACACGTGAAATGTCTGTATCGTCACTGAGCTGCATTTTTATGAACTATGATATTCTGGCCATGGGTCATATCTCTCACTCAGGTCCAGCAGGCTCCGTCTCACACGCACACACGACACACTCAACGACCTGAAGTTAGTTGCATTCAATAACTTATTCTGTGTTTTTCTCCGTGGCGGCCGCAATAACAGAGTTGTCAGCGGAAACATTGATACAAATACAGGTTTGCCTCTCATGCTTAACAATATACAGCTGTGTTAATAACAAGACTGTGGACAAATGTCAGAAGTGTGGACCGGTGCTGTTGCTGCTGTCTCTCTCCATATTGCAGGAGAGCCATGTGTGAGTTAAAGGGGGCGCAGAGAGTAAGAGGAGAGATCCAAACACAGGCGCGGCTTTACAGAATAAATGGGTCATGTGAAAAAAAAGAGCATTCATTGAACGGAATGATGCATTTAAAATATTGCTTGATCACGCAAATTTGATCGTGGGAAGCCAAAATTGTGATTGTGACTCAAATTTGATTAATTGTGCAGCCCTAACTGCTATCATGAGTGCTGCTGTTGAAATAAGATGGAACAATAGATGGTGCACTCATCCGTATTCTGTATCTTTTAGCACACTTTTACTGCAAGCCCAGAAAAAAATTTCTCAATCAACAAATAATGTAATTAATTATGTTATGTGGTGTATTTGATCTGTCAGGAAAAGCCCAAGATGTTTGCCAAGGGCACAGAGATCAACGTACCCGTTGTGGTGAAGAAGCTCAATGAGATTCTGCAAGCAAGAGGCAAAAAGGGCACGGACAGGTAAAATATGACTGCACACATTATTCTTTAAATCAGGAAGTGTGTATATCTCTTAAAAGGATGTCCAATAAATATGTTGCATAGAAAAGCATTTTATGGAACCTCTTATTTACCCTCACAAGTCTATTGTTCCATGTTAGTATTATAAAAATGTTTTGTGCTTGTCACACTTACAATATGTTTCTTATGCAGATAATGTATGCACTCTGAGCTAATCCCTACTCTTTTTTTTTCTTTCTTTGACAGGGCTGCCCAGATTGAACTGCTCCATTCTCTGGCAACAATCGCGGCTGAGAATAACTTGGGCCAAGGTATCCTGGTCAAGATTAAGTTCAACATCATTGCCTCCCTGTATGACTACAACCCCAACTTGGCAGCTTTCATGAAGGTAGGAGCCACATTTCGGTTAAATCACGAGTTTGTACTTGGAAAAGTTAGAAATGGGAATTTGAACAAAACAAAATAAAGCCCCAATATGCATGTTTATATATTGATATAATAGAGCCATTATAATGTCCTGTACTATTTGATTTTATAAATGATCAGCTAATGAAACAGCACAAACATTATGTGGACATAAATGTTGCCAAATAGGTTAAACTGTAATTGAATCTTTCTGACTTGGTTTCCCTTTAGCCTGATATGTGGAAAAAGTGCCTGGACTGTATAGATGAGCTGCTGGACATCCTTTTTGAACACAACAACATCTTCATTGGGGAGAACATCGCCGAGGACAGTGAGAGTCTGGTCATCTCAGACCAGGTATCCTATCTCCAACTTCACATTTCTGTTTTTTTCGGGCAGTTTGTCCTGGCTGAATTGCTGACCATCCCAAAACTGAGTCCCAACAACCATGTTTTTGTGTCTGTACATGTGTGGTCTGTGTTGTATATTTTGAGATTATTTTATATGGAATTACTGGAAGCATCATCTGTATGTCTTTGCCTAACATGGAAATACTTAACCTTTTGCATGCTTTTTTGCTTGTGTCTTATAAGGGAGGATGACACTGCATCCAAAATAAATATGTATTGCTTAGTTGTGTGGATGTGTTTGTCAGCCATTCAGGGTGCGTGGGTGCATCTTAACGCTTGTAGAGAGGATGGATGAAGAGTTTACCAAGATCATGCAGAACACTGATCCCCACTCACAAGGTGAGCTATACCAGAAAAGTTATTTTTTTTTTATTGTCGTATAGTTTTTAGATGTGAAAGTAAAATCAAAGTGGTATTGGAAAATGACATTGCAAGAATCCCTGAAGTGTTTTTGCATCATTTTTGGCCTTCAAGCGGCTCTTCTTAGTCGCTCATTGCTCTCTTCTCCACTATTGTGCAGAATATGTTGACAATCTGAAAGATGAGGGACATGTTTGTGGTATCATTGACCGGCTGCTCGACTACATGGAGACCAAGGGCAGCACAGAGGAGATTTGCCGCATCTACCTACGCAGAATCATGCACACCTACTACAAGTTTGACTATAAGGCTCACCGGCGCAGCCTGGGCCTTCAGGGGGAGACCAAGGTGAGAAAAGCACTGGAGTGAAATAGCTTGTGTGCAAGACACCTGCCTATATTAGCAAGAAAGAGAACAATGTTTATTTTTCTGAAGGACATCAACAGATTATCACTATAACTAACCCTTTTAGATGACAAGGGGACAACTATCATCTCAATACAGAAAATCAGGGTTAGGGTATAGAGATTTGAGTGTGTTAATATGGATACTGTGTCTTGCCATGAGTTGAACAGCATCCTCTGTGAATTTATTTAGGAGTGTGTTGTGCTAAATTGTGTTTCTCTGCTGTCGTTAAGTCCGAGCAGGACCAGGAGGAGAGCGAGGGGGAGGACAGCGCTGTGATCATGGACCGTCTCTGCAAGTTCATTTACGCCAAGGACCGCACCGACCGTATCCGTACCTGTGCTATCCTCTGCCATATCTACCACCACGCTCTGCATTCACGCTGGTACCAGGCCCGTGACCTGATGCTGATGAGCCACCTGCAGGACAACATCCAGCATGCTGACCCGCCTGTGCAAGTAGGCAGACGATATTCATTTAGGGTTCAGTTCTATTGTGTAGCTTTGTGTTTTAAGTACCTATTTTCTCTCTTGTCTAGATCCTGTACAACAGAACCATGGTCCAACTTGGCATTTGCGCATTCAGGCAGGGCATGATCAAAGATGCCCACAATGCCCTGTTGGACATCCAGTCCTCTGGCCGTGCCAAGGAGCTCCTGGGCCAGGGTTTGCTCATGAGGAACATGCAGGAGAGGAACGCAGAGCAAGAGAAAATTGAAAAGAGAAGACAAGTAAGTGCTACATAGGCAGTAAACACATGACTGAGATTAAGTAAGTTTTTCTTGTTGATAACCTGCTGAGTGTAATTGAGCTTTGCTGAACAAACAACGAAGTTAAGTTTGATGTGACCGACCATTTTGGTCAGACTTTGATCATACTATACATAGGAGCATGGAAACCATTTGGGGCAAAATCACTACATTTTAGCCATCTTAGTGGCATGGCTCCAGGGTGGCAATGTCAGCATGTCATTGGGTCTGCCACTTTGGTCCAGACTAAAATATCTCAACAACTACTGGATGGATTTCAGTGACACTTTCAATTCATTGTCTCCAGATGATGAATCTTAATGGCTGTTTGGTGCCCCCATGAGGTTAACATTAGCTAGTATCATTTTCCAAACATTGGAAAAACTTACAGACTTGATGTGAGGTTGTGCAGAAGCTGACTACATAACAATGCTTTGACCTCAATCACAGGTGCCATTCCACATGCACATCAACCTGGAGCTGCTGGAGTGTGTGTACCTTGTGTCAGCCATGCTGCTGGAAATTCCCTACATGGCCGCCCATGAGTTTGATGCCCGCCGCAGGATGATCAGCAAGCAGTTCCATCACCAGCTCAGGGTGGGAGAGAGACAGCCACTGCTGGGTACGCAACATGTCCCCTAACAACTCTCTACATCAGGATGTTTAATTCCTAGAAAAACCAGAGAGAATAACTGTAGCTCTCTTTGTCCTCCAGGACCCCCAGAGAGCATGAGGGAGCACGTGGTGGCAGCCAGCAAGGCCATGAAGATGGGAGACTGGCGTACCTGCCACTCATTCATCATCAATGAGAAGATGAACAGCAAAGTCTGGGACTTGTTTCCTGAGACGCAGCGAGTACGTGAGATGCTTGTCAGGTAAGCATACACCATTCTCATTCATCAGTTAATTTAGTTTTAAATGTTGATCATTTTATCTTATCTTGTTTTGTTGTTGTGATCAAAATAGTTTGACAGGTTATGTGTTAAAATGGAGAAAAGGGAATTTAAACCTTGTTTGCTTTATATATGTAATTTTGAATGAATGATGAATTTCTTGATTGTGTTTACTTTTTCTAGGAAGATCCAGGAGGAGTCACTGAGGACTTATCTGTTCACATACAGCAGTGTATACGACTCCATCAGGTAAGCACAAAATACTAGCGCCAGTCACTACTAAAGCACTGGTTTTTATGTTTTGAGCTTTCAGGTGAAGCCTCAGTTTGTATCCACTTAGACCAGAAATAAGGCTGCACGATATGAAAAGCAAATATGGCGCTAACTATATTACTTTCTACAAATAAACATTTATTAAATTGTACTTAGTTCTGCCTTTCTGCTGCTTTCTATATTCTGCTAAAATATAAAAAAAAGCTTAACATCGAATTTAAAAAGTCACCACTAAAAAAACTGACAGGCTACATTTTAAAGTGCAGTTTTCCACTGATACTTTCTTTTAACCAACACAAAAATCAAGAGTGTCTTTCACGATATGTCACAGCCTTTTGCTGTGTTTATTGCGGCAGTCAATATTGCAAGAACAAAAACGATATTGTGCAGCCTTAACCAGAAATGGCACTGCCACACTGTGTCAATACGGACCACAAAAGCTCAAGCTAAACTCAATTTATCTCAATCTGAGAATATTTAGGTGTGTACGTTGAGAACGTTTACACACCCCTGCTAAAGAGGAATAAAAAAACATCTTTTGGAAATTTATCTTAATGCCTTAATTTAAAAAAGAATTAAGAAAATCCAACCTTTTTAAGGACATCAATTTTCTTTGTGAATGAATAATGTATTGTAAATAGATAAATGTTCTTCCTTAAAATACAGAGGGCATAAATATACACACCCCTGTGTTAAATTTCCATAGAAGCAGGCACATTTTTATTTTTAAAGGCCAGTTATTTGATGGATCCAGGATACTATGCATCCTGATAAAGTTCCCTTGGCATTTGGAATTAAAATAACCCCATATCGTCACATACCCTTCACTATGCCTAGAGATAGGCATGGGAAACTTTCCCTAAGAAAATCTGTCAATGCAAATCACACCAGGCTAACTGAAATAACACCATGCCTATCTCTAGGTATGGTGAAGGGTATGTGATGATATGGGATTAGTTTAAATCCAAAGGCCAAGGGAACTTTATCAGGATGCATCCTGGATCCATGAAATAACTGACCTTTAAAAATGTGCCTGCCTCTATGGGAATTTAACACAGGGGTGTGTATACTTATGCCCCTGTATCTTTAGGAAGAACATTTATTTATGTACAATACATTATTCATTCACAAAGAAAATTGGTGTCCTTAAAAGGTTGGATTTTCTTAATTTTTTTTTTAATTAAGGCATTAAGATTAATTTCAATTTTTTTATTCCTTTTTTTTTTTTATCAACTTTAGCATGGGTGTGTAAAGTTTCTTAAGCCACTGTATGTATGTATGTATGTATGCATGTTTGTACATATGTAAGTACAGGCCAAAAGTTTGAACACACCTCATTCAATGCGTTTCCTTTATTTTCGTGACTATTTATTGTAGATATTACTGAAGGCATTAAAACTATGAATGAACACATGTGGAATTATGTACTTAACAAAAAAGTGTGAAATAACTGAACATGTCTTCTAGTTTCTTCAAAGTAGTAGTAGTAAACCTGTTCTGTCTGTCTGTCCTCCCTCCAGCATGGGGACACTATCTGAGATGTTTGAGTTGGAGATACCCACAGTTCACAGCATCATCAGCAAGATGATCATCAACGAGGAGCTCATGGTAAGTTTCATGGCTTCTCTGTTCTGTTGGGGTGAATATTAATCAGTGTTGATGGAACACAATGTTGTTGAATTTCTTTTTCATTTTTACATGCACATTTTTTAGTTTTGTCAATTAAAGTGTGGTAAATGTTTTCTGTCCTCCTGCCAACAGGCATCACTGGACCAGCCCACACAGACGGTGGTAATGCACCGCACAGAGCCCACCTCCCTGCAGAACATGGCCCTGCAGCTGGCTGAGAAACTTGGCAGTTTGGTGGAGAATAACGAGCGTGTCTTTGACCTCAAGCAAGGTGTCTATGGAGGCTACTTCAACAGAGGTAAGTTTGGACAACACGCTTCACTGTATGCAATGTATTCCATATATGTTTTTGCATGTTTGTCAATGAACATAAGTCACATTAAAGTACTTCTCCAATGTTGCAGCTTGTTACATCCCTGGAACATCTATCATGCTATCTTTGGTATTATAGGTGGAAAAGGGCTTTCTTGTAAACAATGATAACCGGTTGTTTTTTGCATTACAGATCAGAAAGGTGGCTACCAACAGAACAAATCGTACAACAGAGGTATGTTAAGTCACACTGAGGTTAAACTTTGGATACAAAAAAAATAACAATTCTGACCGCATGAAGACCTTCCTAAGCATATATGCCTCTGATCTTTTTCATGTGTGCTTTCTCATTACCGCTTTTAATCATGTTGGTGACTGAGTTTTTGTATATAATCAGTAACTAACATGTAAGGCATTAAATTGCTAAGTTAAGGGTAATGGTCAGGTTATGTCCGAACAGAACTAGAACCTATGCCGCGTTCAGACTGCTCACATCACTGCCTTTATTGCTGACGCAAGAAAGTTTTAAAACACTACAAGAGTAAAAAATGACAGAAGCACTGAACTGCCCGGGAGTTTGTGTATTAGCTGAATTTTTCCGCAACAACAGAGCACTCGCTCGTTGCTTCTCGTTCTCTCTCTCTCTCTTGCTTGCTCTCCTGTGAAACAAAGCTGCCTTCAAGTGCAGTCGTAAATGTCGAAATCAATAAGAGATCTGATGGAAAACAGTAATTGTGAAATATAAAGTCTACTTGTGCTTTGTTTGGGGGAACACCACAGAGGTAAGTGTGACACCCCCCCCCCTTCCCTCCACACCACCCTGCAGAAAATCGCCAGGTTGCTTTTTTTGGTATGAATGCCCATTAAGCCACCTACACAGGATGAGGCAAAACCCAGCACAGGGTTGCGCCGGGCAACCACGACAGCCGCAGTCAGGTCATTTTGTGTGGAAAAACCCATAGACTATGATTATTTTATAAACGTTCATTTAAAAAAAATATTTTTTATTCACTTGAGTTTAATAAAAAAAGAATGCCCTGGCAATTGCCATGGAAACCAATTGGTGACAAAAAACTGCACAAATAGTTTGGATGCATGAAACGTTTTCTCGCCATAAATAGGGAAAATATGACGTGGTTAGAGAGCTATGTTGCCACGACGAGAGGTTCCAATCATATTTTAGGTTGGTCAAGAATCAGTTTGATGTTGTCCTGCTATCTCATTGGTTGCACTTTGAAGGGTCAGCAACAGAGACATTGGAACTATATTCTTCTTTCTTTATGATTAAATCTTGTCATGTGGATAATCATGTTTTCTTCTTTGCATGTTTGCAGATCAGAAAGGTGGATACCAGCAAAATAAGGGAGGCTATAATCGAGGTGGCTACAGAAATCAAAACCATCAAAGCAACTACTGAGCTTGTTGGATGTGGTTTTCAATCGCACTCTGAGCTGGTCTTCATTCCATAACAATAACAACCTGTTATTTCTGAGTTTCTGTGCTTGACATTTGGCTATGTGCTGTTCTCCATCATTTGATGCAAAATGGCTGTAAGTTATTAAAGCCCTTCCCAAAGCTACTGCACAGTGTAGTATTTCAGTACGGCCAACTTCTTTGGATAAACGCAAGTTTTTAAGATTAGTATTGCTAATTGAAAAATTGTATAACAAAGGCATTGCAGTGTTGCTGGCTTGTGGTAGTACAGTCGGGCGACAGACATGTCAAGTATTGTTGACCCACTTCTCAAATAAACAACAGTGAAACTGCATGTTTACCTCTTGTTTTAATATAAATTCAATTCAGGCAAAATCAAAGCATGAAACAATCCGGTAATGTAAATGCCTCCTCCACTCTAAACTCCAAATCTGTGAAAAGCATTAAGATACGATCTGTTAATGGTTGTTGGGCAGAGTTTGTGTGTTAGTCAACCTATGCATTAAAATTGAAAGTATCAACTTGCAGAAAACATGAAGGAGCAGGTTTTTAGTTGACATAAAGGAGAAAAAAAAATGTGAAAACCATCCAATTGCTTAACATAAATATACAATGAGGAATATTCCTTGGCCCGACATAAGACTACACATAACTGATTCTCATGGCTGCCCACACCCAGTTGAAGGCTTTCACCCAGAATGGGGTGGTGTGAGCCATGTAATATCACAGGTTGTTTATCGTACTCGGAACCCAGAATGCTTTGGATTATTTTCTCTCGTTTGAACTGACTTTTACTTCACTAGTAATGTATTCATAATAGTGATATTCCTAGGTCAGATCAGCCAGTCAGTGAGACTCTGGCGAAGACTAAGCAAAATATCACTCTGTTACTGAGTTGCCTCCATTGTCTCTTGTTTCTAATTATTTGTTGCTTCAACACTGAAAAACAGCTTTTGTTGTTTGCCGATTTGTTTCTTATTCCATAGATAATTTACTTTGTGCTACAGAGGGTTTGACAGCAGAAAACATACATGGTCCATGTAAGGTTTTACTGCAGTTTCTACAATTTTAAGAACAATTGTCTAATTTTATACAGTTTTGTAAGATGTAGGTGATCAGTCAATCAGTTTTCCCATATTGTTAGTGATTACCAGAAGTTAAGTGGTCTGTTATGTCATCAGTCAAAATCCAAATAAGTGTTACACACACAGGTTATATGTAGTTTAGTACTATGAAACATGGACAGTTTTAAAGTATAGCAGCAATATTAGTATTTGAACAAAGTGTCTATCAAACTTAACATGGTTGCTTTAATGGGCCTCATTCACCACATGTTCTTAAGAACAAATGTGTTCTTAAACCCCACCTACGGAGCTTTCACGAAGATTCTGGCATTCCCAAATATTTTCTTATTTGGAATTTATTCATAAGAACAGAATCTACGCACACTCAAGAGCACTCTTAAGCATTTTTTAGATTTTTAGAGCTGGCAAGTTTGCACAAATAGAGTAGCTGTACCGTTTTTGTCCTTTCTAATTTTAAATGTAACATTACTCTCCATTTCTTTAACTAATTTTCATTATTTTACACAATTATACATTTGATTTTAATAAATACACACTACTGCTCATTAGTAAAGCACTTTGAATTGCCATTGTGTATGAATTGTGCTAGACCTATATAAATAAACTTGCCTCTTTAATTTACATCAATTATGTTAATGTAGAACCTTGCCATCCAGTAATAAGCGATTGATCACACCATTTATACACTAAGAGTATCTTCTCTGTTTTGAAATGTTTTTTTTGCGTCAGATTTCAGATCAAACCATTTTTTTTCTATTTCATTGGTTCTGCGCCCTTCTCCAGATACAGCGTTCACTGCATAAATGCATCGGATTTACTTGCTTAGTATGCACTGCTGACGCCACTAAGTACGATAGTCTGGTTTCTTGAAGACATTGGGAAAATTCTGCTGTTTAGGAACACGTCATGAATCAGATGTAGACTTTTCTTGAGGACTTTCTTAATGTGTTTTTTTTTTTTTTTGTATGATTTTTTTTTATGGGATTTTGAACATAGCAGATACGTAATACACCTCATCCATAGAATGAAACCAGTACAAAGAGTCAATCTGTGACACAAGGTACTAACAGATAGATGATTTACACCCAGTTCCCACCCCCCACCTTCCCCTACAAAGAGATATTGAGATGAAATGAAATAGCGTAAACATGTTTTTTTAAGATTATTTTATGGGCCCTTTATAAGTAATAGTGGATAGACAGGAAACAGGCAGATGACACGCAGCAAAGGCCACTGATTTGAACCCGGGCCGCTGCAGGACGAACACTCAAACTGGGTGAGCTAGAGGCCGGCCCTCTTAAGAACATACAGTGTACAAGAGAAAATTTAGGAGGATATTGGTGAATGAGGCCCATTGTTCTCAGTTTTCATTAAATCATTAATTGTTATTATTGCAAGTTTTCATGCTTAATTTAAATTCACTTTAATTCTTCATCAGCATACAGTAGGTTATGACTTTCAAAACAATCCAAGAAATAGGTGAGTGTGCATGGATTGTAACATTCTTTTATTCAAATGGCCAACAGTGTTTCCATGTTGCTCTCTTATTGCGCCATCGTTTCCTGATTGGAAACCTTAGTATGAGTGTGTCCAGTGGTTCAGCACCAATGCCTCTTCTTTATCCCCCTTTATAAGCTGCCTCTCTTCAGACTCAGTCTCCTGTAAAGCTCCTGCCTGAGTAGGTCCCTCTCTTTACGGATTCCCTGCAACACGGTGCGGTTCTCCTGAGCCCTACGCACAAGGTATGGGAGCGTGTCGTCCACTGAGCCATAGGGCACTGACTTGTATACAGCATAACCCTCCTTAGCTGCAAGGAAGAGGAGAGAGAGAGTTTTAGTATCTAAATCTTGCCAATAGTAGTTTACATGGAGAGGTTGGCCAGCCAGAGCTGCTGTTCTACCACTGAAGGTTTGCAAGTTCAGCCATGTGTCACATCAAGCTATAGATGTATCTTGCAGAAAATGTAAAGAATGCCACTTGAGGCATAGCTCACCCAGTGTGAGGGAGACGTGGTCACACATGCCCAGCAGCTGGCCGAAACATACTGAGCCTCCATCATTGTCTATCCCCAACTCTTCCATCCTGAAGATGATATACACAAAAGCTATATCATCAATGGCAGAGCTCAACCTGGGGCTCGAGACCCCCACCAGAGGTTGCAGGATACATTTGTGAGGTCATCAAATGCTTAAAAAATTTACTCAATTGATTTAGCATTGCAGTCCTATAATAACATTGTAGTACTCACAATGTACAGAGAATCAACCGATTCCACAGAACCAGAGAATATTTTTTAAATTGTTCTTACTTGCCAAAGCCTGCCCCTACATTACCCACAATGCAACTTAACCGCCAACAGTTCGGTTCAGTTGGTTTGGTTATTGATTCCAGCAGTGAAGCAGAGTACTTGAACTTGAAGCAGTGAACTTGAACACAGATTATGAGCGATCCTTTCGCTCCATAGTCACCAAAGTAGATATTGAACCCATTTCTCACAAGCCACATATCTCCAGAACATTCTGACACTAAAATGTAAAATTAGCTTTGTTTGAGACCTGTTTCTGTCTCAGGACCAAACTCTTCCGAGATCTGACAACACAGAGAAGCGAACGCAAGATTACGTTCATAAACGCCCTAACAAAACTTATCTCCGTGATGCTAAAGATGTCCTTTAGCTGTGTACGTATTTAACGTTAGCAAAAGAACATATTAATACATTATTCAAATATAACTTTTCATTCATTCACATGACGTCCCATTACCTTCCGCTTTCTTTTTGTTGTAATTTTAAAACTCTGGTTGATTTATGAAAACTATGGTTAACTGCTCCTCAGATCTCTGCAGGGTAAATCTATCTGCTATCTGCCGCCGAAGACGATTGTGATTGGTTAAAAGAATTCCAATAAATTAGTTTTTCTTCGTTTTTTTCCCATTCCAGATTGCTGTGTGGAAATCCGCAATTAAATACCGATTTGTTGAATAGAAAGTTGTTGAAGAAAGAAAAGAAAGTCTAACCGTTTGGCGGCGTGTCTCACTGACTCCTCGTTGTGAGTGGCGACTATGATCCTGTAGCGCTCTGGTTTCTGGGAAATGGCTTCCAGCATCACATCCAGCGAACTGTTGTAACTGCACAAACACAAATTAACCGATGACATGTGTAAGGAGTCAAGTTCATTTCCAGAAATGATCAGGCCAAGTTTACAATATGCAACTGACACAACTAATGCACTTGAGTTGATTTAAATCCAGATAAAAAGCTTTTTGGCATAAATTCAGGTGCATTAGTAACATTTGCCAAACCCAGACGTGTCGGACTTAGTTGAATGTAGTTTTGGCTTTATGTAGTTTTGGCTGGTTGTGATTTATGGCTGCTGCCTATTAGCCACCTGTCATTGGTGTCTTCCCAGCACTGGTGGACCGGGTCCGGACGACCCTCTTTCTCTGCCAGCTTCCTCTCTTTGTCCATGTAAGCTCCTCGTACCAGCTTGACCCCCAGACAGAAACCCTCATTGTTGGACTGGTGCAGAGCATCTAACACAAGAGACCTGGACTCCTGAAAGGGACAGATCGAAAATGTGACTATTCGAGAATGTCTCCTTTTTAAGAAAATACGTTTAAAAACAAATGGAAAGATATTTGCCTTTAGGTAACACTGATATGTGTTCCAAATCCAGGTGCCATCTTTGTTAAACTTCTTCATCATCGCCATGGTGACAAGAGAGAGGGCGGGGTTCATGTAGGTGTACTCTGCATCAACCAGGACTCGGACTTTGTTTACACTTGCCTTTAAAAAAAGAGAAGAGAGTCCTTCTTTAAAATAAATGTGTAACACATTAAAGACAGACACAGTGAAGCCTTGGAGCACAAAAAATAAATAGTTACAATAAATTAAGTGTTCAAATTCCATTTACAAAACAATATCACTTTCATGCATTTCTCCTATGCAATAGAAATGTCCTTTACATACCTCTGCTATTTTGTTGAGTCTCTGCAGGCCACAGAGGAAATGGGCAACTTCCCTGTCATCTAAACCAGGGACGTTGATTGACTGAAAGAGGCAGTTTCAGGCAAAGGACAGAGGTCACTAAATGTTTAATTAAACAGAATCACCCTAATCAACTAAACGTAGTTGGGGAAAGGGGACATATCTGGCAAACTGTCAATTTGGTGTACTGTGGACACACCTCTCCATCCAGAGCTCTGACAAGAAGATTCAGGTCACATGGTTGCTCTGCCATGAGGGTCGTGAGTTTCACCTTTACACAAGCAGTACAGACCGTCAGTCACAAAACTGGAGAACAAACTGGACAGGACAGAAAAACACTAAAAAAGTGTATTCTTATATTTTTTTTCTATGTGTATGAACAAATCAGCTCTTTGCTGTTTGACCTCAAAAACCCGATTTCCCCAATTGTAATTCAAATGCTTAGAAAAGTAATTGTTGTACCAAACAAATGTAATATTAAATGCCCCCCTCTTTTGAAAAATTTAGCATTTGAGAGTTAATTAAAAATGCCTTTCTTGACATTTCTTGCATAAAAACATCTAATTTACAGTAAAAATGTCGGTGTTTTGAAAACGTCCCTGCGAGTAATTTCCTCAAAAAATGATGAACGGTGGAAATCGTTGCCTTACACACAGCTCTGGGTTTATCAGGGCTGTGATCTTCAGTTGCATCATTGGGTCTTTGCTCCAGGCCTTGCTGTGGGATATTTGCACACATTCCAACATGGCCTCCATGTTGTCATCATATCTCTTCTCCCTGGTGGTGACAAAAAGCAATAATGTCTAGTAATTCACTTTGGCCAAACCAAAGTTCTCTTTGAGCAAAATCATGTGTTTCCAATTATAATGTCTAGTTCAATTTGTGATTTTAAAAAAAATGTTTGGTTTGTTTTTTTCCCCACATTTTTATGTGGTGGTTGCAATTTGCTGTTTTGTCAAGCCTGAGCACACTGAGTTATTAACAATTTGTCATACCCCGTGCTCTCTCCCAGATCCTCCTCAATTGGCACTGCCAGCATTGGCCTCAGTCCCAGCATGCTCAGCTTCTCCATGGACTGAGAGATCTCCTTCTCATTCTCTCCAGCCACAAACTGGGAATAGACGGTGGGCCGCAGCAGCAAGGAAAACCCCCTACTGCCCAGGAGTGTGCGTGCTACCGACATCAGCTGAAAGAAGAAGGTGAAGTGGACGTATAGGATGAAGAAGAATGATGGCGAGGAGGAGGAAAGGGATTCATTAGGTGACACAGAAGCAGTGGTGGTATGTACCTAAGTAGATTTACAATTTTGAGGTACTAGGACTTTGCTTAAGTCTTTTCATGCCACTTTCTCCTTCTTCTTTAAGTCATTTTACTTGCAAAATATTTAATGTTTCCAGTGTCACAGATGTGACAATTTTCTGCTTTTTCTTTTGAACTATTATAATTTATCTACAATCATATTGAATTCTGTGCTGTTGGTTGGACAAAACAAGCATTGTGTAGCATATGCTTTGGACTCATAACGTTTGATGGCATTTCTCACTATTTTCAGATGTTTTACAAACCAAACAATCAATTAATCAAGAAAATAATAAGCATATTATTCCATAATGAAAGTAATTATTAGCTACTGTCCTATACAAAATAGTTTAAACACAATTATCTCCACCTCAACCAACTTTGAAAGTAAAATCCTGCTTTTACATTATTGCACGAGTAATAATAATGTAATGATATAATAGTATAACAATCACGGGCATTTTTTTTGCATTGATTACTTTTACTTTAAATACTTTAAATTTTTCTGATCATACAATTATGTTTTTATTTAAGTAACATATGCAATGCAGGGCCTTTACTTGTAGGTATTTTTACAGCATGGTATTATTACTTTTACTTCAGTTACGGATCGGAATACTTCCTCCATTTTGTCTATTCATAGTGTGCAACCTTTAGAGTGTCAAAGATTGATCAAGAAAAGATTAAGATTTCTCTCTCTCTCCCTCCCTCCATGCTTCACCCACTCTTTTTATCCATGCACTCGTCTATCTTATTCATCTCATTTTACTCCAAATAATAATGACAAGTGGCAAACTCAAGTCTTACCTTCCCACAGTTGTTGACCAGCACAGGGAAGGAGCAGAGGCGGAAGATCCCCAGAGCACGGAGCAGCTCGCCCAAACTCTTCACCCTGAAGGCACTGGGATCCTCGAAGGCCAGAGACGCTGAGAGAAGGTCGGGGTGCTTGACTGCCACTGTCCTGGATGCCCCAGTACCCATCAGCCTCAGCGGCAAGAGGCGAGGGAGTGAGGGATGCAAGCGAGAGCACATCATCATCCCTGGAAAAGTGTGTATGTGTGTGTTTGTATGTCACTGACACAGCTTGTAGATGCAGTCTCAATGATGTGAAAGTGTTTGTATGAATCTTCCTTCGTTGTAATTTAGAGATGTCTGTAAGGCTACTCCAAAAGTACCAAATGTGTCTGAAATTGACAATACAATTGCAAAAGTCAGCAGAAACATCTTACCCTCCTTCCCAAAAGGGACTCTTGGAAGTTCTAAATGATGGAAAACTAAGCAGGTGCGATTTGAGGGTCTCAGTGTAGATCAGTCAAATTTATCATCTTTTGGCTTACTCACTGGTTAATAAGTGACTAAATTTAAGTAAACATCAAGTTGACCCTTGGCATCAACCGACAAGTGTTCCCTCGGTTTGACTTTAAACTAAATGGACATTAAAAGCTTGCTTTGTTGCATATTAAAACATTTGTCATGTTGGATCTGGCTTTCTTTGCTAGAAGCTTTGGAATAAATGTGGCTTTAAAGGGCAATTCAAGGCATTCAGATAGTCCAATCAAAGTGGGTCAGAATTCAGCTTGTTGCATTTATAATTTTACCTACAATAATGTTGCCTTTTTAACAGTGCAAGCTTTTGTGAATGTACATTAAAAATCTCTCTGTATCAGACAAGTCAGTTATATTCTGAGGAAGGTTGAGTTTAAAAAAGTTTTTCCCCCAAAAGACCAAGCAAAGCAGCCAGGAGTGGAAATCATTAACCACCTGCCACCATCCTTGTCACATATCTCTGCCCTGACAGAAAACCATCTAACGTCACACGCGGCTCACTCAGACCTTTGCTATGCTGCCACTGCTGACCAACCAGGCCTGAAATACTAACAGTTGTTCACTAAAGGGTTAGGCACTCTTGGGTTATTCAAGTAATCATGCAGAAATGAAAGGCAGTCTCTTAAAAAGGCCATGTCCTGTCATAATACTAAGTTCTAAAATTATATAATTGCTGTCCATCTGAAGCAGTTTTGGTAAAAAGAAGAAGAAAAAAAAAAAAATTTGCAAGTAACAATACTAGCAAAAACAAAGAACCTAATTTTTATTCTTTACGGTCATGCATGTTCAGTGTTTCAGTGGGAAAAAAACTAAATCACAAATGCCTGCCATTGTGGGAATCTTTTTTTTAATTTTTCACACTGGAATGAATATTTCAAAAGGAATTCTTCAACAGCTATTTACACATTTGGATCAATTTCATGAATCTGCTTACTAGTTGAAATCTTGGGAAGACACACAGACACAGACACACACACACACACACACACACACACACACACACACACACACACACACACACACACACACACACACACACACACACACACACACACACACACACACACACACATTTGGCTAACTAATGCTACACATTGCTAAAACCCTAAAAGCGCTATCAAGCCAAAACATTTTGCCAACAATAATGTTCTACTATATTTTAAAACACAGCTCTTGTGCTCATATCCAGGTAGGACCCCTGGGGGTGGGCGTGTCCATGCTGGTGTTGTCTGTACAGATGCCTGAATGGGATGGAGAGGGATGAGTGAGGGTCCTGGCAAAGCCGGAGAGGGTAGGACGGAAAGGCAGGGTAGAGAGCTGGGGGAGGAGTGGAGGAGGGAAGATTGGAAGGAAGTGAAGGATCCAGCTGAGGGAGAAGAGACGGATGGTGTAGTACCATCTCTTGACGATAGGGGGCGGCAGGATTGAACTGCGGGATGGCACCTATTTCGACTGGAGGGTATGAGGAAGTGGAGGGATTGGGCAGGTTTTGAGGATGCGCTGTTGGTGGCATTGAGGGAACTGAGGAAACAGACTGTTGGAAAGAAGAGGAAACAGCCAAGCAAGAGGAGGGCTGGAAAGGATGGTGAGGGTGAGGAAAAGAGGATGATGGATGAGTGAAGGAGGAAGGAGGGAAGGTAGAAGCTTGGCCTTGGTGGCTCAGATTTGGGAGGTGAAGAGCATGGTGGGCATAGCTGGAAGACATTTTTGAAAACGACCGATTTTGCATGTGTGGAGGGACAGAGGAGAAGGCAAAGGATGTGGGGGCAACATGAGCGTGTAGGGAGCACGGCAGACTGGGAGCTGGTGAGTTGTTGTAGTTGGGGAGAAGCTGAGCAGTAACTGGAGCAGGATCAGGATTTGCAGAAAGGATATTTGGATAGATAAATGCCTCTGAGCTTTGATCGCTGGGTGCATTATTTCCACAGCTCATAGATTCACCCAGGAGAGGCTGACCAGGTTGAGTGAGCAGAGAATGAACTGATATTTGGTCCTGCAGACCAGACTGACATGTGGAAGATGGGGCGGGAAAAGAGGCGTCTGTAGGTGTATGGGGGCCGATTGGCTCTGGGATGGTGTGATAGTGGTTGGCAGAGGGGGAGGAGGAGGACAGGAGTGGCTGTGGCGAGGAGGAGTTAGAAGGAGGCGGAGTGGGGAAGGTGAAGGAGGTCTGCTGCAGTGAGGGAGTGGTGGTGCTGTTGGAGGAGGAGAGCGTGGGGGAGGAAGAAAGAATGGAGGGATAGTCCATGGACTGTGGATTGGATGTATCTGAAGAGTCGGGGGCAGAGAGCGAGGAGAAGGAGGAGGACTGAGGAAGAGGAGCTGATGGGAAAGAGGAGGAGTTGTTCTGAACGGCAGGGAAGGTGGAGGTGTAAGCTGGTTCACCCATAGTGTCTGATCTGTTGAGGAGAAAAAGAAAAAAACATATATATATATACATTATGTTAATAATAAAAATGTGTGTTGCTTATTTAAACATACACACAAGTAAATTCCTCTCTCTATCTCTCTCTCACACACACACACTCACACCTACCTTTCAATCATACGATTTGCCACCTCACTTCCTGGTGTGCCCTGCATCCCATCGCCCATGGAGATGCCGATATCGGACATCTGCGATGCCATGAATGCTTGGCCGAGATCTAGTGGCTGCTCCGGGACCAGGGTGTCCTGATACGAGGCTACCTCTGGTCTGAACCCACAGGAGGTGTCAGGAAGTGGGGGCAGAGAGGCCAGAGCGAGGGCCTGCAGGTCTGTGCTGGTGGTTATGGGCTGCGGGAGAAGCTGAGTAGAGTCGCATGGATCACAGTTCACTGAGAGAGACAGATAGAAAAGTGGTGTTTTAGGATAAGGTAATTCAAGGATTCAAGGCAATGTAGGAAGCAAGAGTTATATCAAACAAATGCCCAAACTAATCAATTAAAGGGATATCCATCTGCTTTTTCCACTTACCAATATCCAAGGTTTCAGATATTTTGCGCTTCTGTCTTGCATCTCTTTGTCTGCAGGACGGGAGGGGAATAGGTCAGATCATCCACAATATATTTGCAACAGTGTAAAGTGTTTAAATGTGAACATTTGTTGTGAATTACTTTTTGCTGTTCATGCCATCTTCTCTGAAGCCTTTAGCAAAGGGGTTGGCGCTGATTTTCAGCTCGGTGATCTGGAAACAACAAAAAAGAGATGATACTTGGTCTACCTTCTCTCTAGTTCTGTACTTGGCTTTCATTTTCTATATTTTGTATTGATTCTCTTACATGCAAGCTATTATAGCTCAGAGAAATGTGGTGAGGGCACTGTAACGTGATGACATTCTTTCTTAATCATGAACTGCACTCATCGCAAGTTATTTTGTGCAGAATCAGTAGCCCCTGATTATATAAATGTAGTATTATGGTACCTTGTTGTTCTGGTAGGCAGTGACTGTGAGAAACTGGGTCTCAGGGAAAACAAAGGAGTGTTGCCCTCCGCCCCACCTCAGCACGTCTCTGGCTTCAATTACATGAATTCTGGGCTGGTAGCGATGCAGCGAGTGCAGGATTATCTGGAAATAAAAGAAAAGAGATTGACTCAGCTGCATGAAGACAAAATCTACCATTGGAGGTTTGATACTGCATTTGACCTGGGTCAGTCACTCTGCTGTACTTACATGTCCCTGTGAGTCCAGTGTATTGTTGGTGAGCTTGGCATAGTGAAACGAGATGGTGCGGCTCTGCCAGTGAGCTCCTGTGGCAGGTGAGTCTGGGTGGATGAAAACCCGGTCCGGTAGCCTAGCCTCTGCCCCGCCAACAGCCTGCCAGCCACCACCTTGGAAGCGATAGCGGGAGTTGTCCGCTGGGATGATGTCTAGGAGGAGGATGTAACGGAGTGATGGGTTTAGGCCCGAGAGCTTTAACCTCAGCCCGGGGAACATCCGTCTAAGAGAAGGAGGGACGGTGGACAAATAGCAGAAAAGATGTGAGAAACAGCTGGTTGTGAGTTACAGTATAGGATTAGAAACGTTAACTGAATGGTAATTATAGGATGATTAAAAGAAGATAAAAACCAATCAAAGCTCAGTGCACTATGTTCTCTCACCTGCCCTTCTTCGTGATGATCATCTCTGTGCCCACCGAGCTGAACTGTTTCCATAAGGATGCATTCTCCAGCTCCATCGTCACCTCATCTTTTGGGGTTTTGGTGGTAGGGTCGTGGTTGGGAACAGGTGGAGGGGCGAGGAGCCTCGGGGTCAGAGCTTTGGCCGCAACGTCACAGGTGGGAGGGAACAATGGCATGTGAGCTGGAGCCTGCCGGTCTGTGGGAACGCACAAATCCAGGATAAGAAACCTTTACATGAAATGTTGGTGTTAAAAGTTCTTCAAATCAAATCAATGACCCTATCAGTGCTCAATCACTTTAAAAATATATATATTTGGCTGCTAACAAACTGAATAAGTGAACATCTGAATCCAACTTCTTTTGAAAGAGCCAACCATTAAATTACATTTCTTCATGCATGCACACACACTCTCTCACCTCTATAAAAGCAGTCTCCGATCCTTTTTGGTCCCAGAGCCAAACTGGGGTACATCTCCATGCTCAGCATCTTCCTTGTCTGTGTCTGTCCTCTTACTCGTCCTCTTCACCTGTTGCAAAGTGACATTTCGCCCTTCAACTCTTGTTTCTTCTTGGAAGTTGTTTCCTTGTACAAATTCTCTGTGATATCAATCTTCTGTTGTACTGGAGACCTCTTCTTAAGATGTTCTGTTCTTTGTGGCCTCTATTTCCGTTCCTATCCCTCTGCAGTCCTTTGCTACAAATGCCCAAAGCAGTGAATTCCTCTGTTAAATAGGTGTGTGGAGCTTCACACATAAGGCCAAATGGCCCCCTTTCTTCATCTGCCGCCCTGTTTCTCCACACTACACCCTCATCCTCCCTTCTGTCCCTACTCCACAAACACAAACAACACCGATCATATAGAGAGGTGATTTGCAACACATAAGGTTTACTTTATAATTTTATAGTGTCTGGTAGGGAAATGAATGTGTCAGTAGACGTAGAATAAGTACCTTCACTCAAGTACTGTTTTGAGTTTGTACTTTTCTTGAGTATTTTAAAACTCTTTATCACTACATTTTAGAGGCAAAGTGTTGTACTTCACTACAATTCATTTTACATACAACAAACCTAAAATAGGCTAATAAATTAGGAAGTATTGCTTTTAAATTAAACCTAAACTATATATAGTTCAAATTTACTTCACCTCAACAACAGTAAAATGGTGCTTACACATTAATGCATCAACAATTAAATAACATGTTTTATAGTACTTTTACTTTTGATACTTTTTGTTGCAAAATGTGTACTTTAAAAGGATTTTGACTTGAGTATTTGAACATTGTGATGATGATACTTTAGTAAAGAATCTGAATGCTTCTTCCACCACAAAAACTTGGTCTAATGGATCCATTATACATACCTCAATCTTCAATTTTAGTCACAAGTTCAGCATTTACCAGAGGTATAGTGTGTGCGTGTGTGTGTGATGTTAAACTTACAACTGCCATTTGTAATCTTACTTTCAAGATTTTCTGTAATAATTCAGGAAAATGCTACTCAAATTTCAAATGCCTCTTATACACATATACATCTAGTAGTTTACTGGCAGGACCCCTGTGGCTGTTTGATGACTTGATGACATGTTTCTTCCTCTCTGCAGGGAGTCAGGCCTTGAATGAAGGTGGAAAAGAAAGCTAGTTTGACCGACAGCTGCAGTTTGGCCACAACACAAACAGGAGGGTCTAGAAGTTTATATGAGAAGTTTAAATGCAGGTATGTGCTTGGTATTACAACTTATTCTGGGAAGGCATTACCTGGAATACTTAACAGTAGAACTGTTGACTGAATCAATTCAACACAAATACTGGTGTCATGTGAGGGAAGATTGGTGAGCAGACAGTATTTCTAGTTAAATTACAACAAAAAACAATGTGGACCACACAGACAAACCTCTGCTGGTGGTACCAGACCGCCAATTAGTTAGCATGAGATGTGGAGAATATTTAGATCTTTCACTAAAGTAAATGTAGTAATACCACAATGTGATGGTACTTCATTGCAAAATTGTTACTTAATCAAAAGTACAAAAGTATTTATAGCAAAATGCCCTTTAAAAGTACTAATTATACAGGAGAGTCAATATCAAATGTATCATATTAGTGGGTTATTATTACTGATGCATTAACATTTCAGCAGCATTTTGATATTGTAGCCAGTCGAGATAGAGCTACTTCTAATGGCTATTACCTACAACAATATATCATATTTTATAAACTGCTAATGTAAAAGGGTAAAAAGTACATTGTTTCCTACTAATAGAATAAAGTAGCCTAAAGGGGAATTACGCTGATTTTAAAATTTCATACATATTTTTCCTATAGACTCAGACAATCCAAAAAAATTAGTCAACATAAACAGCTCTTTCCCAAATCCAACAACTAGAGGGTTAAAACTTACAACTGCTCCATAAACAATTAATTGGGAAATATGTTATAGATGACACTGAGCACCCAGTTCTGAGTGTATGGGTACATTTTCTGTTTCACAACTGTGATCACTACAATAGAATAAAGTAAAGAAAATCATTTATCTCCCATTAATTGTCTACAGAGCAGCTTCCGACTTTATACCTGATGACCTTTGAGAGTAGCTCATGTTCACAAATTCCTTTCACAAAAACTTTCCTAGGTCATATAACATATTGGAATTCTTAAAGTAGTTGGTGTTCCTCCTTAAATGGAAATACCTTAATTGTACTTAAGTTACATTGCAGCACTAGCTGTAAGTGTCTGGTGAGTGGAAAATGTGAAGTGGCTTAAAAGAATACACAATTTCATTTATTGTAAACCTGTTGCAGTCAGGTTGGAGATGTCTTCAGCTACAAAAATGGTACTGTTAGCTGCAAAAAACTTAGTCCTTGAAGTAAAAATGATCATAACAAATCTCCATAAGAGGCTTTAATATGTAAGACGATAATCTGATGCTTTTTGGAGGACTCAACAGACCACAGAGGCTCTTTAGCAGAGGATTACTGTTACATCCTGAGTAGTGCGTTTGCAACTAAAATGATCAAACAGGATAGCAGCATTCAGAGGCCCAAATCTACCTATTCATAGACAAGAGTGACAGCTGGAGTCACTTTACCGGAGTGAAGAGTAAATGTTGTTCTAGTTGTTGTTTTCCTTCTCTATTTGTGTATGTGTGTTGTGATGGAGATAAAAGCTAGTGAGGACCGAGGGGAAGTGGAGGTGTGAACACCACACTAAGAGAAAGGTCATTATTACCTTGATGGGGGCAGCGAGGTGTGTGTGATGTATCTTAATGTTTTTACGAACTGACAGGTGTGTCAGCTACCAGACTCTGCAACAGTCAATGATGAGGATTGCTACTTTTGTTTTTTTACCATTATCCAAGTGGGGGCAGATTGTGTGTGTGTTGTTTATAATGCATTAGCCATTACCATAGGCCTGCTCTCTGACGTGTATGTGCTAAGTGGTTTGATATGCACCCTTGTTTGCTCACTGAGGCCTAAAGGTCAGGTTACTGACAAAAAAATATCCTCAGAGGCATTTGTCTTTTAAAGTTTTCAATGTTGGCTCAGACTGGTGCAGATGTTCCTGCTGTTTGAACACTTCCTGTATAACAGGGGGTTGTCCGATTTCCTCAAGCATGTTTACGATGGACCAACAAGCCTTTTAATCTGTTGAGGATTACTGTCTTGTTTTTGTTCCTGTGTGCACAATGCAAACACTCTTCCTTTAAGCAGGAATTTGGGTTTTCTGAAATTCTCTCTCCACACTGCCAAAGGGCACACTTGATGTCACAGATTATTAGAATTGTGGTGTGTCCTCGTGTGTTGTTGGTAAATCCATCATCTGCATGCAAAAGACACATGCATTTAGATCATATGCTTTATCTTCAGCTCTCACTGTGCACTGCGGCATTTGTGTCATCCAACTACAGCCAGGTGAAAAAGATATCTTTTTTTTTAATGCAATCATATCACACACATCCATTTAAATCGCACCTCAGCAGAAGGTGTTTTTGTAATGTCGTTAATTTGATCCAATCTAAACAGTGAAAATGAATCCAACAGACTAACTAGAGCAACTGTGGCTCCAAAGTCAGTCAGACCACCTCCAGAGGGTCTCTGTCAGCCTTTGAAACCACCACTATTACACTGTCAGGAAGACGCACAGCCAGTTTCTCCCTGAACACAGCCAGAAAACCCCGCTCACTGTTGCTATGGTCACTTAGGATGACGTTAGTTCCCTTTGCCACGGCGTCCAACACCTCATGGTGAGACATCTCACCTGAACAACGGATATGGTAATTACTTTATGCAGGCATTATCAAGCAAATAAATTGAAAGTGAAACAAATAATATCAGGTATCTGCAATTTCTTTTAATGAAAAGTGAATTAGATTTTTACTTTAAATGTCTACCTGTGATGTAGAGGTCTGTCTTGACTCCGTTCAGTACTGAGGCCCCAGATCCAGCACACACAGCCACCGTGCACACAGAGGACTCTTGAAAATACCAGAATAAAGACAAATTTCAGATCTTAAGACAATCAGAGCAAACATATTAATCAAAGTTTGATATCAAAGTAGCCATCTGCTTCTTTTTAGAATCACAATACTTTATTGATCCCCTCAGGGAAATTATTTAAAATATTTTTATTGGCATCCAGAGCTGTTAATTGAATTTTTAGTAAGTGTATTCATCACTTTAACTCTGTTATCCCCCAAAGAAACCAGACGGATATCTCTGGCAGCTCTTATTATGTATTTCCATATTCAGGTTGAAGACTCCAAGTAAGTTTCTGGTTGTGGCTTTTGTGACATTCTTGACCCATTTGGTTGTAGTACGTTTGCTTGAAATATGGTCTGTATTTGTGTATTATAATTAAGATGTGTATTTACCCAATTGGTGTAAAAACAAATTGTGTCATATTATGTATTGCTAATACAGTGGTTTAGTTTGTATGAAGGTACTGAACTAAATTCTTGGTTGTTCCTTAAGCTTTACCTCTCATCTCTTAATCTAAAACGACAAACCATTCAGAACATCTACTGCACCCAACGCTCGCCTAACGGGTAAGGATTCCTTTGCAGTGTTTCTTTTTACTTATAACACCAGTAAAAACCTACTGTTTGTATAAGAGTTCATTACCTAGCGTCTGCCCCAATCCCAAAGCCAAGCGGAGGTGACTCAAACCCAAGTGGGATTTCATTTTCTGGATGGCTGTTGCCACAGTTACTGGCTGGTCCAAAACACTAAGTCGTCCTTGGCCATGGCCTGGGAGGGGGGGCTGTAGGGAGTGAAAGATGGACAGTAAGTAAAAAAATATATATAAAAATAAAGGTAACAACTATTCATAAAACATGATATCAAATGTCATACTATAAATAGCCACCACTTCTGTGTGAAATGTTAAGATTAGTAGTAGTTAAAAAGGAACAATATAAAGCTTTCTTTCCATCTTTAAGAAATCTGTTTTTCTTCCTATGTTTTTTTTTTTGTGTTTTTCAGTGAGTAAAAAAAGGAGTTATTTCTAAATAATATTCAATTTCCTTAATTTATTGGTGTTTTTTGGTTCTTTATCTAACAGTGATGTGTTTGTGCTGTACCTTTTCTAACTTTATGATGCTAAAGGACAGGCTGGGAGCATTGTGTCTTAACAGAGTCTGGACACTGGGAGTCAGCGCTGAGTCACTGCAGGTTACGCTGGCATGGATCCCACTGTTGTCTGGTCTGTTATGAGGGCACATCAAATATTTATTATTCCCCAGTGCAAAGGACCTTAGTGGTGATCAGTGTTTTTTTGATTGTTTAAACGAAAAAAGCAGTGTTGGACTGTGAAAGTTTCAGTGGATTTTGTGATGTTCTAAAATGAAAGAAATTACAGTAAAGGGTGCTTGAATGAAAGGAAAGCAATGCAAAATGTATTGTACGTTTTTTAAATTGTAAATTATACAGAACTTTAAGTTAAAGGTTAACACATGCGAAACTAGTAAAATGCTCCTTTAATTAAAGTAAATTAAGCGCTAATTTGTACACAAATCTTTGGTCAATACAAACATGTACAGAACCTGCCGACTGAATGTTGTAGGGTTGTTTCACTGTCACAAGCCTTCAGTTCCTCCATAACAGCGTTTAGTTCCTCTGTGCTCCTGACGGTGAATTCTAGTTTGTGACTGTGGGAGGCGCCACCAAAGGCCGGACTCAGAACAGACACCTGGCCGCTACCTGAGAGTCAAAGACAGACACCAGCGATAGAAAAAGACTCTCAGGGGACAAGATGAAGGACACTTGGTCAGAATAGTTGACCAGAAGGTAAATGCATTTTATATTAATAACAATTTATAGATCCCCATTGGGGAAATTACAATTTAGTTAGTAATCACTACACACAGGCCTAAATTACACACACATGCCCAAATGGAGAGATGTCAGAGTGAGTGGGCTGCCAGTGCTGGACCAGGGGGTACGGTGCCTTGCTCAAGGGCACCTGGCAGTGCCTACTAATCCTACCATACTTTGGTCTGTACAGGGACTTGAACCGGCGACCTCCGCTTCCCAACCCAACGCCCTACGGACTGAGCTACTGCCAGTCTTTACCTTCATGTCATGTAGGTATGTGTGACACATATTTCATTCAGACACATATTTCCTTCATGATGTCTTACCTAGACCTCCGACCAGCCAGTCGTTCACTCCTCCTTTAACACTATCCCACGAAGTGTGAGGGGAGAAGATCGCTATCCCAGCCTCCACAGCCCGGATGGCCAATCGCTGCTTCCAATCTTTCTGAACCAGGCGCTTCATTGGCCGAAATAACGGAGGGTGATATGAGATGATAAGGTCACAGTTCATGGCCTCTGCTTCCTCCATGACAGGATCTGTAAGGTCATTGGTTAGCAGGATGGTTTTAACAGGCCGAGATTTGCTGGGTTCGATCAGCAGGCCGACATTGTCCCAGGACTCAGCCAAAGACAGAGGAGCAAGTTGCTCCAATACCTGCAGAACTTCTTTTAGCTCCATGAGGCCTGAACAGTGAGCAGAACGAGAATGAAGAGCTGAGTATAGGGGGACTGAGGCCTGTTGGCTTGTAAAGAAGCAGTGACTGTGAGTATATGAAGGGAGAGATGGAAGGATGGATGAAAATGCTGAGGCAGAGAAGTACAGAGAAGCCTGTGAGGTCAAGCTCCTCCTGGTATGTCTTCTATAGGTGAGTGAAGAAAAGGTCCAAAAAAGGCTTCTACATCCAGCCAACATCAGTGGAGACCTGTGTGGACATAAAATAAATCGCTAATAAATAAAGTCCTATAAGAGCTACTACTTAGCAACAGATACCAACCGAACGTTTTAATGTTAGCTCAATATCTGATCTAATGAGAAAGACAATGTATATTTCTGGGCTTGAAACCTAAGGATTAGGGTTAATAAAGTGCAGTTACGCTATTTTAAACCTTATTTATGGATCAAACATGGCCTACAGCGTTAAGTTGTTGACAGCCACTGACTGCTGGGAACATGGGACTGGGAAACATGTAGCTAACAACTGAGCCACTCGGCTAACATTAGCTACTTAAACACACTAGCTATGTCGACACCGAGTTAAAAAAAAACTCACTATCACCATATCAATGTGTGCACGAGTGAACATATCATACTTTTCGCTTGCCTTTGACTTTAACGTTAGAAGACCACTAACGCACACATTCCTCCCGAAGTAAGTGACCAAGAGAGCGCACCACTTGCTGTGGAATATGCAGAATGTCCCTTTCCGGCTTCCGTTTCTTTAAGCAACGTAGTTTTGATTGGACAGTTGAAATGTCTGCGAACTGGATGTCTGGATGTAATTTATTGAATTACCACAGGCGGAAAGACTACTTTTCTCCATTCTAGTCCGTTATCAGCAGTTTCTTACTTTATGGTGGATAAATGATGTTAAACCAAAAGTTAATGCACAACTGGTACATTTAATTAGCATAATCTGGCTCAGGCGGCACACTATTATGATAATGTTGACAATCATTCAACCAATGCAGTAATGTAATGTGGAACTGAGAAACGTTCAAGAGCCGCATGGACTATAAAGATGCTTGGTACCATAGGAACCAGTATCCTTATCGACCTGGAGTGTGTTTATTTTACCAATAGGCCTATCGTTTCTATTCATTGTTTTCTATTTAGACATATTATTAAAGTATTCAGTGTGATTTATATCCTTTGCAGCTTGGAAAACTCCATGTAAGAAAACCGTTACTAAAATAGTATTAACTGGAGAGAATAAGGTACTAAATATAGTATATTTATAGAATAAAGTACTGACATATTAATTCATGATTTTGATTCAAATGTGTTTAACCATAACATTATATAGCTGATTGTTTGCAGTTCCTGAATTGGACTAAAGAAGGTACCAGATAAATAGTCTAATTTTACATAAATTGTTTGGGTTTTCCCCAATAAATCATGATAAATGGCATATTTTGATTAAATATTATAGACGTATGCTATCAGCTTATTAGTAATACTTTTAATAATGAGACATAACGGTACTCATGTGGACAAAAATCCCAAGTGCCGGTAATGAGTACTGAGTACTGGCCCATTTTAGGCGCTGGTATGAGAAAATACTGTTCACATGTAATGTTATAAAACAAATTCACAAATTAATGTAAAAAGGAAAAGATTACTTTTATATGCTGTATTGCTTCCCACAGTTAGTGCATCATCCACTTCTCAGAAAGATTACTTCCAGACACAATCCAGAGTGGTGGTTATCAATCTCGCGAGATGATTGCAAACGGTTAATGCACGACAACAAGCTGCTGGACAGAGTGGCTGTACCTCGGAACTGAGTCCGAGAGCGACCGAGACAGAGATTATTGTGGATTAATGCGATAAAGGTCGATGCTGAATGTTAGAGGGATCACGGAAGGATCAGGGCAAAGTCCAGGCAGTGAGCATTACATCATCTGATTCTTTCCTTTAACGTCATCAAATTCTCCATACACCCCTCAGTTTAAATTGGACCCCCCTTTCGAAAACCCACGCATTACATTTACATTATAAAAGCATGAATTATTCCTTAATTACTGTTTTTGACTGCCTGCCTGCCTTCACAAAAGAGTAGTTATTTACAAGACAGACAATTGTTACTTATCCATTAAGCATATTGCCACGGTTCCCCCTTGGATCCAATCTGTGGAGTGCCATTGACAGATGTGTATTTAGTTATTAGGTCTGTGTGTTCAAGAATAGCTTCACTTTTCTTAATTGGTATTATAAGCCGTCGTGCCCCATCTGTCTGTCCATTTGAAGTTCCGCCAAGTTTGTCATGCAATAACATCTGTCTGGCTGGTGCAAGGGTGCACTGTGTCCCTGTGAATTCTGTTGCAACTTTGAAATAACCTTTTTATTGTTGTGTTGATTTGTAAAATGTACACATACTGCTATTCCAGATCAGATATTAACTGTGTATCAGTGGAAATAAACTAACAATGCTAACTAGCAGTGATTTGCTTTGATTATATTGCAGGTACATACAATGTTTTCTCATACAGATTCACCCAAACATAACACCACGCATGAGTCATGATGTCAGAATTTTGAGATGTTTTAGGAATGTTTTTGAAACTCTTATGAAACCAGTGGTCGCACAATCTCTTTATCCTGATGTCCTTCCAAAGCCAGGGCACAGAGGTTACTCTATCCGCAGTACCCCGCAGAGCAGCAGCATCACAGATGTTTTTGGTTCCCAAATCCCTTCTTTGGTACAAATCCTTGGATCATTTATTATACAACCAACCAGTGTTTTATTATTATGCAAGTAGACATATAATGAAAGTCATGCAGAGAAAGTGCTCCACATTTGAATAGAGAAAGGCATTTTACTGTGCTTGTTTGTTAATTTGGATTAAATTGCAATGTGCCATGACAGATATGTTCTCGCACGCAAATTCTTAAGTCTCTTTTTGTGGAATTTGCCAAATTGTAAAGCAGCTGTAGTCTTTCATCACATACTGTATGTGACAAAGCAAAATTCTAATTATTGCACACTAATTGCTAACTAATAACACACACACACACACACACACACACACACACACACACAGAGTGTCCTTTCAGGTGTCACACAGGGATCATATCGCATTTATTCAAACCCAAACTCTTTGTTTATAGGTTTATACTTATGTGTTTTATTTAGATATCTGAAAATACCTGTTACTAGGATTTTAAATTGTTGGATTCCATCCACAAATAAAGTATGAAGTCAACACATTACAACAAGCAGGCTAAATACTGTACATGCTATACACAGTAGTATCTGTTGATACCTTTGTATCCAATTGTGCATTAAGCATTGTTTTAGTGATTAGAATACTGTAAGAATAATTAAATAAAGAAAAAATATGTTCCATGAGCAATTCATACGTTTAATTCAATTCAACAAAACAATCAACAACAAGACTTTCTTTATATCAAATAAATATCATCAAACAAAATAAGATGGTTCTTTGTTTGTTTTCACACTTGTTTCAATGATCATAAAACATGTCTTAGTACAGTAAATGATAGTCAATCTTTGCATAGATGTAAAATTCTTTCTGAGAACAACTTGACATTGCTTGACTTTTCTCTGCAGCATTTCTATTTGAATTTCAACATTATTACATGTTCTTAATATACACAAGTTCCTCTTTCAAAGAGCTTTATAGAGAGACAGCATCCATATAAAGTCTGTCCGTAGAGTTGCAAAGGTACTTTCTTGATTGACAGTCTGCTTGATTGTCATTGGTGGGACATCATTCTGACGAACTCTGCAGCAGGGAGAAATTTGATTAGTTAATTGAGAAAGTCCTTTTATTAAAAAAAAAAACAAAAAAACATTGTGACTACATTTACTCTATTATAGATGTTCATGTCAGTGCTGCTGATAGACAGTTCACACCTTCAAAATCTACTGTGCCATCTCCGTTGTCATCTGCTTCTTTTACAATGACATCTATCTCCCTTTGGCTCATGTGCTCTCCCATCAGCTTGGTCATGGCCAACCGCAGCTCCTCTGTTGTGATCTCTCCGTCTCCGTCCATGTCAAACTAACCAGAGAAACAAGAGAATAACATTTTATTTTTTTATTTTTTTAAAGAGGAAAGCCAGTGTTTATCTTTATAACACATGAGTGAGTTGGTGGGGCGTTTGGACAAATCCGGCATTGAAGCTGCTCCATTTTGGAAGGTATGAGGAAAATGTTTCACCCTAACCTCTTTAAAGGCATCTTTGAGCTCTTTCATGCCAATCATCCCAGCCGTTTCTGCCAGAAGCTTCGGGGTCATCAGCTCCACAAAGTCTTCAAAGTCCACTTTTCCACCAACTGGAGGGAAAATCAAAAGAAAAGATTCAGGAATTATGTGGGTCTCCTCTGTGTTTCATCAATTCTTTTTACATTTTGGATCAAATAAGCCACACACTAGAATTTATCATCAATCTCTACTGTCAAAAACAATCTTTAAAAAAAGTTTAGCTCTACTCACGGTTCATGTTGATATTTTGGCTCAGCTCAATCAGCTCCATCTCTGTGGGCATGTAGCCCATTGTCCTCATCAGATTCCCCAGGTCCTTACAGCTGATCAGCCCATCCTTGTCTTTATCAAACTCATTGAATGCATCGCGCAGCTCTGCAGAGGTTTAGAGAAAATCTCTCAGTCAGCTAGGTAGTTGTTTTTCAAGAGAATATGCAATAATGCAGATTGTGAGAATTTAATTTACCATCAATCTCATCATCAACCAGCTGTCTTGACTGCACAAAGAGAAAAACAATTGATATATCTTTTAATGATTTTCCCCGGTCACTCTTTGGGTTATCATACAATCAACTTTTCACACATTAACACAAACCCATCAAAAATAGGAAACATTTATTTCTGCTGTACTTACAATATTTTTCCCTCCTCGCAAGAAAATACATGCAGCCCCCAAACTCATTTCTGCAAGAGGAAAAAAACAGTGGGAAGTGTAATTATGAAAAGTCATTATGACACATGATAATCAGAACTGGCTGGTCTTTTCCAGAGCCAGAAAGTTATGGATTAAGACAGATTGAGTAGTCTGTGTTTGCTCTAAAGAATTGAACACTGTCTAATGCCTGAACTCTGAGTGTGTCTTCATTTTCTGAAATTATAAAAACACTTCGGATAGATTTAAAAGAGAAGACATGTCATTTATATGATTTTCCTTAAGAACTTAGTCTTCTGACCATTTTTATAAGCTGAATTAACAAAACAAGAATAAAGTGCCACCATGTAGGTATTTGTGCTCACCTTCCTCTGGTGATTTTTGTTCATCAGCCAAGCGCATTATACACGACCCCTAAAGCCGAGACTCAGCAGCTGACGTGCAGTGCAAAAAGCCCTCTGTCGTCCTTATTTTTCTTGATCTTCTTCTCAGTGTCTCAGTGTCTGTGTGTCTGGTCTGCTCAGCCTGATGGGATGCTGCTGGAAGGTTGTCTGAGGGGAGGGTGTGGCTGCATCCAGGGTTGTATGCTCACGGGGAGGAGTCAGGTGTGTGAGGGGGCAACATCAGGTTCACGTTGGCGATAAAGAGAGGCTGCCTCCAGCTGAGTGTTGACATCATAGTGTAAGTGATACTGTCATCTGACCCCAGGGCTTACAGAGGAAACATACTGTCAGTTTACTGGTTAGGTCTTTTGTTTACTGTGAATTCATAGCAGTTATCCAATTCGCTGCAGATTCAACATAAATCGATCACTTAATTATTATTATATTATTATTATTTTTCTGTCATTAATAATTAGGCTTTACACTGTCAAGTTTGAACCCTCCAAATCATAAGATTTATGTTTCTTTTGGGAAAACAGTGGACAATATAAAAGGATGGAGCCTCATTTTTATCCTTTATGTGTTGTTTTAACTCTCATTGTTTTCAAAGACAAAACAGATTCTGGATGTATTAAAGAACCACAGATAAGTTTACAGTGTGTGACAATCTGCTTCCCTGTGTGTGTGTGTGTGTGTGTGTGTGTTTGTGTGTGTGTGTGTGTAATCTGCAGCAGAAGCTAGCAATGATTTTATTATCTTTCGCCCCTTTCACGTGCAGTGGGCCAGCTGCGGGGTTATGCAAAGCCGCACCCTGGGCTGGGAAAAGTTGTCTGTGCAGTGGAGGGCAGGGTGAGTATATGGGTAAAAAGTATAACATACATTTTACAGGATTAGGTTAGTATGTGTGTGTGTGTGTGTGTGTGTGTGTGTGTGTGTGTGTGTGTGTGTGTGTTTACAATATAAGTACACAACACAAAGATTATACTGAGTGGATTATGAGAGCAAAGGCTCGGCCAAACAAACCATATATGTGATTGTGATGATACATGTCTGTGCGCAGAAATAGTTTAGAAATAGTAAGTTTCACAGATGTAAAACTTCAAATTCTATTAAGAGATTTGAAAAAGAAAATCTCAAAAATTACACCATATATTTCCTTCAGATATTAAAACGGCGTAGCATAGGCAAATTTCTATTAGTAGAAGTGTTAGTAAATTAAAAATGCAAATCGCAAAATAGCTGGAAGTTAATTAATCATGAATAAACACAACCAAGCCTTTAGTTTGTGATGCATTATGCAATCAGAAATCTATTTACATACATTTTTATAACTTTATTTTTCAGCAAAGATTACACCCGCCTAACAAGTATGATACCAATTTATATATGTTGAGATACATTTCCATAGCTACAACTCAGATGTTAGTCTGAACTGGTTATGTTTTATTGTGTTTAGTGGACAGATGTAGAAATCACTTCTTATGATAACAGTTTTAAAAAGTACTTACTTTGTTATTATTTGGGCCATTTATAGTTTTGTTTTACTGTTATAGCTGTTGATTTGGATCAGGATTACAAAGTAACGTTATATATTTGTATTTATATATTTTCATTATCATTTTGATGATGATGTGAAAATTAGACTAAATTCTGATTGGTTTAGCACTTAATAACTCTGCTTATGAATAATTTTGACGAACTGGTGCTTTACTTTACTATTACCATTTTAAGAGTTTATAGCCTATGGCTCCACAACATTTTCAGAGGGAAATATACTTATTACTACACCACATTTCAGTTAATTTAGTTACACTTACAGTAGTACTACTACGTTTCAAGTAAATATTCTTCCACAACTGTTAGCTTTTACTTTGTTAATTGTTGATTTTAACTTATAGGAGATTCACCAAAACATCAACACACCCGGTAAGGACCACACGGAGGCATCGTTGCAGCTCAAGTTTCTGCTTCTGAGTCGTCGAAGAAGAACATTTCCGTTTTCCTTTCGGATCCCGCCCCGCTCCGCCATCATGAAGTCCTGAACAAAAACGGATGAGACTCGAGTAAAATGGGGATAACACGAACTGGAGATGAATTCCGCCGACAACACTAACGTCATGACAGTCCAAAGTGAAGCACGGAGCGGACCCGTGGCAATTAATGAATCAGTTTCCCATTGAAAACGTCCCAGGCAGCTCCTGGCGTTACGTTATTTAGTTAGCGTGTTGCTAACATCAGCTAGAGCGAGCCTCTGATTTTCTTTGGGAGACAGCTCTGCTACTAGCTGGCTGCAGCTACCGTTGGCTTAGCTGGCAGACGTCAGTCAGCTAGCTGTCACTTTAATTGACTGGCACTTTACTCGTGTCAAGTCGTGCAGACGTGCTAGCTGTCCAATTGACTGGGAGCATCAGGATGGAGAGGAGTTTGAGTAAAAGCATCGACAGACAGAATGTGGTCTGCTCGTGTTGAATAGACACACTAGTGCCGAGGAAAGGGGAGTGAGACCAATATTTTCCAGCCAGGCCGGCCGGTTAGCTAGCTCCAGAGCTAGCTACAGTGGATCCCAAAAGCCACGGTAAGACACGTTATAAATCATTCAGCAGGTGAAAGAAGCCGAATTCGCCCCTGTGTCTCTCTTTGCAGGGAGAAGAGAACCTAGCATAATGAACTACCTCATTTTCAGATCCTGGAGACGTTGACATTGCCATGTCGGCTTGTTGTTGGCCTGCAGCCTGACCAGCCAGCCATCCTTGAATTGTTGTCTACTGTTGAATATATGGCATGCATTTCTTTGATGAGTCAAAGCAAAGATAGCCTAATTGACCAGCCAAGTGCAAAAGCCATCTAGCTTGCTCAGCAGAGATTGTACATGACACTGTACAGTGATGGCAAACTCAACAAACTTCTCTGTCTCACTAACCAAGGACAATAAGCATTTTCTTTTCCAGAACATGCACATGGAGTTTCCAGGATGTGAAATTGCATTTTAGAGAGATAATGTTGAATGAAACTACACGATTGGGGTGTGTGTGTGTGTGTGTGTGTGTGTGTGTGTGTGTGTGTGTGTGTGTGTGTGTGTGTGTGTGTGTGTGTGTGTGTGTGTGTGTGTGTGTGTGTGTGTGTGTGTGTGTGTGTGTGTGTGTGTGTGTGTGTGATAACTTCTCATTTTCAAAGGGAACTATATGCTTCCTCTTTGACAGTAGCAAAATGGCCTTGAAAGAACGTTTCACATGATGCATGTTGATTTTGTATTGAAGTGTGTGGAAATACTGACATGGAGGCCCAGCTACTGACCACTTAAAAAATATAGAGCATGTGTTACATTTCCACATTAGCCCTTTGACAATATCTTAATGTCCCATGATATAACCTGTGTCATGCTGTTTTCATATCACCTTACCCTATAAGACATAACATAACTGAATTAATCAGTGACCAGTTTCTGCCTTAAGTAATATAATCTTATATTTCTATAATTGGCCAGGAAACCTCTGATGACCCTTTTTTAGAGAGATATCAAACCCTATAGTGGTACTAGAACAAAGGTAAAACTTGATAGGCAAATCATCTGTGCTAGACTGGTTGGCAGGTTACTTTCATCTAGTAAAAAGGCTCTGCTGTTGTCTGCTGTATGTTGTCTATTGTCTTACTGCAAGGGCCATACTGTTGAGTGTGCGAACTGTTGAAGGACCAGTCAAAAATATTGCCCAGGTGGATTGTTTTGTTAAGCATGTGTGTGTGTGTGTGTGTGTGTGTGTGTGTGTGTGTGTGTGTGTGTGTGTGTGTGTGTGTGTGTGTGTGTGTGTGTGTGTGTGTGTGTGTGTGTGTGTGTGTGTGTGTGTGTGTGTGTGTGTGTGTGTGTGTGTGTGTGTGTGTGTGTGGATTTTGAGTACTTTAACATGAGGCAGGAAATAAACGCTGCATTTGCAGTTTAAGATATTTTGATCTCTAAATGGCTATGCAGTACAAAAACAGGTATTCCTTTCCACCTCATTTACAGTTGGATGTACAGAAAGCTAACAGCTGCATACCATTATGATAATTAACTGTATATATTAATTAATTGTAAAAAGATACATAAAGTAATTTAAAGTTTTGCCAGTATTCTTTAACCTTATATTTCTGCTAGAGACAGATGGATGATGATGGATCAACCAATGGGTGTATGAATGGTCAATTGAAGCTGATCGGCGCTTTGATATTTTCCATTCATAAGAGCCAACTCAGATTTTCATTTTTGTAGTCTTAGACGTTTAAATGCAGATGTAAAGTAAGATACGCTTTTTACACATAAACCAAATTGACTCAACCTTAAAGTGTATTAAAAAGATGACTAGCAAACTAACAGATATCTATGAACAAGTACTGGATATTTATAAAAAATAACAAAAAAACAAGTGTGTGTGTGTTGACAGAACAGAGCATATTTCTTTTTTTTAACAGATTTTAATTGAGTTTAACAAGTTTGAAATCTACAAAAGACATTAATACAAACATAGATGCAATGAATAAAGTAAAGTTGTAACTCGCATAGAGAAAGCAGTGACCATATTACCCAAGAGGCTCATGTTTCCAACGCATATGTTGGTAATCTTTCCAAATAAAAGACGCTCACGCAGTGTGTCTCTTCAATGCTCACCAGGCGCTGGCCATGCCGTCGAGTGTGCGGGCCGGGAGCCTGAAGGACCCGGAGGTGGCTGAGCTGTTCTTCAGGGAGGACCCTGAGAAGCTCTTCACGGACCTGAGGGAGATCGGCCATGGGAGCTTCGGAGCAGTCTACTTCGTAAGTTGCATTCCTTGGTGTTAGGGTCTGTAATAGTAAGGACGTGCCGCTGTGGTATCCTGCAGCACCAATGGTATCCTCTTAAATTGTAAATCTTGTCTTTCATCTCTGTCAGCTGGCCACATAATATGGATACACCAAACCGTTCAAAGTTAGTTTGTATGAATTTCAGGTGCAAAATTAAATTTGAACTGAATATTTATGAGGAAAGGGAATTAAGTAAGGGGTTCTCAATGTCAGGGGTTCTCAACTGGTCTTACCCTGTGACCCAAATTTTTCCATGGTCATTAAGTCGCGATCCAAGCAAATTTATTTTTCAAACACAGCCTTCGAAAACACAAGTATGCAATCTTTTTTAAACATAAATACACATTTACATGTGCAAAGTGTTTTTCAGAGCACATCAATAAGAAACTGAGGTGGAACACGGCAACTGCATGGACAAAAGTGACTAAAATAAATTAAATTCAATATCAAAACTGTACAAAATAAATAAGGCCACAAAATTAGATATTTAACTTCCATGCATATCTCAGCATTCAGAGAACATTAGCCTAGTAAGAAGAGGACTATGACAAATGCATGTATACAAGTGAATAAAAAAGGAAAACTGCACTCTCCAAACAGAGGATATTGGCTTCTGAAAACGCTTTACTATCTTCTGCTATTTTCAGTTTCAGTTTTCTAGACAACTGCTTAGAAGAAGCCATGGTGCTGTTTGTTGGGGCAAGGTCAGATGAGTCTGGACATTTAAAACCTTAAGATTGACATCACCTGGTCTTTCCAGATGATGATTGAGAACAATCCATGACACTGTCAGGTCTCAGCTTTCCAAATGGGGCGGTGCATGCTAGAAACTCTGCAAGGTGATGGAAATAAAATTTTTGTGACATATTATACTAATGTCTAATCGGTCATTTGATGCCTTTTGGAGATTTTTCCATCTTTTATTTGCTTCTTTATTCAAATTAATAAACGTGTACGTCTGTGTGCGTGTGTGCCCACCCCACAAGACTGACTTTTCCACCTTTTTTCAACCTGTCATTTTTGTCCCTTTTTTATCCTCAATTTAAGAAAATCCACATTTTAAATACTCCTGGTCATATTTTATATTATACCTTGCCTCCAAACATCAGCACAAATTTAAAGTGAACATTATCGAAAGATGGTTACCATGGCTATGGCGCTAGACTACTGCACGGTTCTGATGCATGTCTGTCAAAATATTTTTTAAATTAAATATTTAATGTATTTATTTATTGACTAGCTGTCTGCAGCCCACTTTTGGGTCGCGACCCGCCAATTGAGAATCACTGGGTTAGGTTAAGTTAACAATTAACACTTTGCTGATATGAATACATGTGTAAAATATTAACATGGGCGTCTATTTATTGGGCAAGTGACAATTAACCCAACTGAAAAACGCTTCTGTTCTTGAATGTGGTCTACTTTGAGTCAAGGTGGTGAATATTGCCTGCGCCTACAGTGGTTGATGGTATGAAAAGGTAAGCAAAACTAAGGAGAATAGATGACAATGGTGAGAGTGATGTTGCATGTCAGAGATAGTGTCTGATAGACAGGAGGGACAGTAGGGATGAAGGTCCTGCCAATAAGAACACAAGGGGGACAAATCGGCTGATGATGAGCATGGTGTGAGTCAAGGACAAAAGACAACTCGTAAGTGGTGGATGAAAAAGCTCTGTTTAATGAAGGGTGAAAAGGAGCCAGTCATGGATGAAAGGATCAGCGGGAGAGGGTAGAAAAGAAGAGGGAAGGAGGCTCAGCAGAAATCCTTGCTTTATGTAATAGTGATTTCTCTTCTGGGTCTGATGTAAAAATGACTGCTTAACCCTAGAGTTCTCAAGCATAGGCATGTTTAAAGAACACTTAATTAAAGAAAACGTAATTTATTGTCTGTTGTTCCTAACATTACCACATTAGGCCCATGACATCCGCACCAATGAGGTGGTGGCCATTAAGAAGATGTCCTACAGCGGCAAACAGTCCAATGAGGTAAGACCTGGCAACTCTGTAGATGTAACATCAGTTTATCAGTCAGGTTTCCTCATCGATGATTGTGGCTCTGCTGATGTTCCAGAAATGGCAGGATATCATCAAGGAAGTGAAGTTCCTCCAGAAACTGCGTCACCCCAACACTGTTGAGTACCATGGCTGCTACTTGAGAGAGCACACAGCATGGGTAAGAGAGAGAGAGAGTGTTTGTGTGCGCGTGTGTGCGCGCACGCACGCGTGCGTGCGAACACACTTATAGGCTGTGTACAGGTGACAGAAAATGGCTCGGATTCCAAAATGGAGAAAGAGAGAGGACAGGCCAGAGAAAACGATCGAAAGTGTCAAAAGTTTAGGATAATTTAAAACAAAACCTCTGTACAGTGTATATATTACAAAACCTAACTAGCTTACCACAATAGCACAATGTCAGTGCTTCAGCATCTGGAGCAGAAAGCATCTAGTATAATATAATAGCGGTGTTCCTAAAATTACGTCCCCACAGCTGTTGTTTCCATCGTGAAGGCTCGGCAAGCTGTGTGCATGTGGCCGTGCACCTCAACATTTTTGGAACTACGCGCCTTCTACACTTTCAGTTCAATATGGTTGGCTGGGATGAGCAGGGTTGCCTCTACGCACATCTGTGTGATCCTTCATGTACAGACCACAGAGAATCAAACAGCCTTAAATATGTGGTCAGAGAGAGATAAGAAGAAAAAAAAACATGATATCGTTTTTCCCCAACCTCTGTTTTGAGGTGGACATGAGAACACTTTTGGGCTGTACCTGAGTCCAACAACCGCCCTGACACTTCAATAACTGTACTGAACTCACATGGAAAACTGCCTACATTAAATAGCCTAGTCAGTAGCCTTTGCTCATTAGTACCACCTCTGGTGTCGCGACCACCACGCGCGAGTATAAATAGTTACAGCGCTTCATGACGTCACATTTGCGCGCAACAGGCCGGCTGCGGCGAGCATACCGCACGTTTAACACTCCCTCTGTGTCTCTCATAGCTGGTGATGGAGTACTGCTTGGGCTCAGCTTCTGACCTCTTAGAAGGTAAGTAAGAAACAATGGAGACAAATTGAGACATTGGTGCTAATTAATTAAGATTAAACTAATGAGTTAATTATATTTTAGTTGTTTACCTTAGCAATGCCTGATATCCCCAAATACCTCTCTTCTCCCAGTCCACAAGAAACCTCTCCAGGAAGTGGAAATAGCTGCCATCACCCATGGTGCATTGCAGGGATTGGTGTATCTTCACTCTCACAACATGATTCACAGGTAACCCCCGTTCTTTTCTCACTATCTGTATCTATTCGGCTTTCCACCCCCACATTTCTTGTGACAAGAGACAAAACAAATACAAGGGAGAAAACACAAACTGTGCTGCCTAAGATGTGTTTGTGCTCACACACTGTGCAGCAACACATTTTAGTGCATCTAATAACACCCTGTTCTGACCTTGTTTTAACATCCATCCTGAGTGATTCCATCACAATTGGACAGCTCTAGTTACTGGTGAAAACGCTCTCAGGACGCATTGAGATCAGATCTCAAAAAACACATTTGTAGGTGGTTTAGTGTCTTAGTGTCCACGTTCTAATAGCAGTGAGAACGGGAGTGTGTCTTTTGTCCACGTTAAAGACCGCCTACTCAGCTGTGAGCAGAACTTTGTACTCCTTCCAAGTATTTCTCATATCACCGAATCCACTGACAGTGAATTGTGTGTTTTGGATGTTTTTCATTAGTCTTGCATTACCGGAAGTACACAGCGCTGTCAGCGAACTGTGTGATCAGTGCAGTGGCTTTGAAATGGTTTAGTTTCCTCCAGTATAAGTTCTTCACAATAAAAGTCCCCTGTTATTTTGGTATTTAAATGCTTTCATTATGAAGCGGCAAAATCAAGAAATGTTGGGTCTTCATCAGCATTAACGTAACACATGTTGCTCCTGACGACTTCTATAAGCAAACATGAAACATAAAATAAAGCAGTTATAACACAAACTAAACTTCAAACCATAGAGATTCAGTTAGAAACAACAAACTGAGAGCTGAACACAGAGACTTTTAAAAACATATTTTTCTCCTGCGCAGGTCTTGCCACCCGTCAGTAGACATCGTTATGTCGGCACCCTTTTATATACTGTCTGTGGTTGGCACACAGACAGACAGGGCAGCGTTTTTTTCATAAACATGATTTATGTAAGAAGAACTGACATTTATAAACACACATAACCAGCCTACGCGAAAGGAAATGATGTCCTTGTTTATTTGCACATAGAGCGTCGAAGTGAGATCCGATTAGTGGTCACTCAGTACGCATTTGGAGACACATTCTACGGACAGGTGAAAACATGCGTACCTAGAGCTGTCCACTTGTGATCAGATCACTTGGGACAGATATTAGAACCAGGGCAGATATTGAAACCAGGTCGCCAAACGGGGCCTTAAATACATTTTCTCTCTCTTATGTCTCTATTTGTTTTGTCTTCCTCATAATTTCCCTGACCAGTCATTTTCTCTTATCTGATCATTTTTCTCTCTCAGAGATGTGAAGGCAGGAAACATCTTGCTAACGGAGCCGGGTCAGGTCAAACTGGGAGACTTTGGGTCTGCCTCCATCGTTGCTCCAGCCAACTCCTTCGTGGGAACACCCTACTGGTAATACATCAGACTTATTCCTCATTACGGTGTCATCCTCGTCATTAGATAATGACAGTTAATCCTTGTGGAATTATAAGAGTTGCACCAAATTATGACCCTGCAAAGCTTACACCGTGCTCATGTCCGTATTCATCAGCTTTCCCAAACAACAGACTTTTACTAAAAAATGGTCCCCGCTAATGAAAAATGTAATTAACCCCCCTGATGTTCTTAAGCTCCACTAAGTATGTCCCTGCATCATAATATACCTGGAAGCCGGTTTAAAGTTGTAATCCGTAAGAGTCCAGTCCTGGTTCATTTTTTTACCGTGGTAACAACAAGTGTTTTTCTGAGCTTTTGCAGAATAGAGGCATCAACAAATGACATTGTGTTGGCTGAGGATTATTATTTATATGTGTGTGTGTGTGTGTATGTGTATATATATATATATATATATATGTGTATATATATATATATATATATATATATATATATATATATATATATATATATATATATATATATATATATATATATATATATATTGGGTGTATAGACGGCAAACCTTATTACTCCTTTCAACCTAGACAAAATTTACGTCTACCAGATTTACAGATCTTTTCCAGTTTTACCTTTCACAAAAGCTTTAGGGTTAGGGCTTTAGTCAAAGTGAAATTAAAATCTCATTACTTTTACTTCCCTTCTCTAGTGATTCCTTTTACCCCAACCAAAAAAGAAATGCCTTTCTCCTCTTACCCCTAATGGTATCTATTTCTGAACGTAGCTTCAGTTTTATTTGCAATACACCAAACTTCAAATAGCCGACTACTCATCTCTGGCTGGCTGTGCTTGATTTGTCATGCTTGTGAAACGGAAAGGTTCCAAAAATGTGTGGCCACCAGAAAGTCCATCTCATCATCAAATTCTTCTAGTAGGGCTGCACAATATATTTTTATTTTTTTTAATTTTTTTTTATAATTGTCCTCACTATATTAACTGGTGCAATAGACACATTGCAAAAGGCTGTGACATATGAAAGAAAATGGTCCTTTTTTACGGCAGACATTTTGACTTGACTTTGTCATAGTAGAAAAAGCACATCTGAAATTGATAACCTTAGCAATGGCTCAATTCTATCAAATGTCTCAGTGAGTCAGCATGCACAATACCAGGGCCTCTCCTAAGTGGAATACAGCCATTGTTAATTTTCTTTTTTAATAAATGTGCCTTTCCTTTTCATGTCATGTCTGCCGTGAAAAAGGTCTACATTAGCACTTTAAACTGTAACTGTCATTCTTTTTTTTTTTCTTTTTTTTAATGCCTATAAAATAATGTAAATGATTTCATCGTTTTTAAATTCAACAAGCAATTTGTTGTATTTTAGTGGAATTCTGGAAGCAGCAGAAAGGAAGAATTGAGTAAAATTTAATATTTTTATTTATTGCGATATTCAACAATGTTGTCACATATTTTCCTCATATCGTGCAGCCCTAATTTAACACCTGCAGTAAAGTGAAGTTCAAATTTGAACAATTGCAGGGTAACTGAAACTAATGTTTTTTTCCCCGTTCTTTATTTACATATTTGAATAGACATTTACATATGTATTTGAGGTGCTGGAACCAGAAAGTTTTTAGTATTCTGTCAACTAAACCTTTCAGCACTACCTGCATATTTCTCATAGGGACATCAGACTCCACTATTCATTGGCAATAGGTTATTGTTGTTATTGTTCATGAGGCAGCCTAACCTTTGTAATGTTTCATGTGGTGACAGTGAGCCCAGAGGTGGTTTAGGATCAAAGGAAAAGAGATCGAAAAGGCTGAATTGCTTTGTTGTATCATCCATGCAGGATGGCCCCTGAGGTGATCCTGGCCATGGACGAGGGTCAGTACGACGGGAAGGTGGATGTGTGGTCACTTGGCATTACCTGCATAGAGCTGGGTAAGAGATGGCCATAAGATTGTCCACAAGTGTGTGTTCTTTTGTGTGTTCACAAAGCTGAAAGCATCAAACCCTTTTCATTGCTTTCTTGTCTCTTATTTTTTTGTTCTTGCTCTTTATCTGCCACTCTGTCACGCTATGTCGTGCTTTGTCACTCTCTAGCGGAAAGAAAGCCTCCTCTGTTCAACATGAATGCTATGAGTGCCTTATACCACATCGCCCAGAATGAAAGCCCTGTGTTGCAGTCTAATCACTGGTGAGATTCCTAAATGTCCTTTTCCGCAAATAAGACTTTTGTTGTTGGTTTAATGGGCAAAGAGGAGCATTTTCTTGTGTTGCTTGAGATTATGTTACAAATGTTGCTTTTATAAAACAGCTTCTAATGTTATTGAGGCCCTTTCAACATGATGTGTTTCATGGAGGATTGATTCAATTTATGATTTTACATTTTGAGGAAGTCTACAAGAGGGTAAAGAACCATGGCTGATGAAGGAATTGAAATTGTAGAAATAAACACAGCACGTAGAGCTTTAAAAAGAATTAAGTGAGACCAACTGAATTCATGGATCTGTGTTGAAGTTAGGTAATTTTCAAGCTGCTTCAGTTATCATAGCATCCCAATGGTGGTTTTATAATGACAATTTTATTGTTTTCAGGTCGGATTATTTCCGCAATTTTGTGGACTCCTGTTTGCAAAAGATCGCCCAGGACAGACCTACCTCTGATGTGCTGCTCAAGGTACAAAGTGTTTGATTTTGTACATGAAGGCAGGCTGAAACGTGTGATTATCTCTTCGTTAGAGTTTTTAGCCAGGGAACTAATTGTTTGAAATTGAAGGAATGAATATAATTAGTATGTTCTAATAAAATAATGGGATCTACATTATGTGTAGGGCACATATGGTGCTCTCAAGGGGTGCGCCAATCTGCATATGTCATGTATGAAACATGGCCAATACTCACGGTCATTAAACAACAATTCAAACTTGCTTAATTGAACCAAATTCCTGAAGACATCTCCATTTTTTTCTCATTCTTGTTTAGGTGCCGTTAGATGTCAGAGGCAAATGTTTTGTTTCCGTCTAGCAACCTACTTCTACAACTCCGTTCTCACAGCATTATGTTGTTAACTCGCTTCAAAATTGGCTTGACAATTGAATGGAAACACAGCTAGCTTGAGGGAAACACATGTAGCTTGAGGAACAATCATCATTAGCATGTTGGTGGTTAATTCAAATGTACATGGAGCTTGATCTCAGACCCTCAGGATTCTGTGACTGTTTTATTGTTCATCTATTCTCTTAACCCTTCTATCCACCCAGCACCATTTCCTATGCAGAGAGCGTCCCATGACAGCTGTGATGGACCTGATCGCCCGCACCAAGGACGCTGTCCGGGAGCTGGACAACCTTCAGTACCGGAAGATGAAGAAAATCCTTTTCCATGAGGCACACAACGGCCCTGCACCAGAAGGAGGCGAAGAGGAAGAGGTAAGACTGGGACAGAGGGGAGGAAGAGACCAGGGACTACCTGTAGGTAGACAGGAGGTAAAAAAAAAAAAATCTAAAAAATCTGGGAGGTTGCAAGCAGAGGTAGTAAGAGTACTAAACTGTTGTACTCAAGTAAAAGTACCAATATTTTGATGAAATATTACTAAAGTACAAGTAAATAAGTATTTTGTTACTTTCCACCTCTGGTCATAAGGTTAAAGCTGCAGTGACTGATGGATAAATACTGGCTACTATTGGCTTTCTCAATGTACTAACTGTTTTTGTCACCTATCCAAGTCCTTCAACATTGGGTGTCCAATCCGATACTGATTGTAGGTACCGATTCACCTAAATGCTGATTGAATGTGTATCTGACACATTGAAATAACAGCTGTAGACTACTAAATTCGGCAAACCTTATTTTTGACAAGTTACCTGATCCAAATCCTGATTGGAACGCTCGCACCATAGAAATCTGCTGTCATAAATGAGAGCAATGTTGCAACACTAGCAGGCAAGGTTGACAAAACACAGACAGTAATGAAAGGATGAAATTTGTTTTTTATTTTATTTATTTTAGCAGATACTTTAAAATATGCCCAGATCAGCACCAATATTGATTCTTAGGGTTGCCTAGGGACTTCTCTATGTTAAGCATTACAGTGCTTTGATTGGTCTGTTTAAAATAAAAACAGTTTGTGTGCCTTAAAGTTGGTCATTGTGTCACATTTCCTACAGACACAAGGACTCTTAAAAACTTAACTTTGTAAAATTGGAAATCTCTTCAAACCTTCAGAAACTTACAAGAAACTTCATAATGGAGTAACTGTAGTAACCCTAACGTTCATAGGAGTCTAGTAAAACAAAGAAGTATGAGCTGCCTAAAATGAAGCTTGCAAAAAACATTTTATTTCTGAAGTGGAAGAAGCAACTATCAGGTTCTGTGAGAAATAACAGCTGGTTTTAGCATCCATCCTGCCTTTGTATTGTACGTGTGAATATATATTGTAAACTTAGGGCCCCTTCATACAAAGGACTATGTTTGCATCAACATTTATTCCAGTTGGTTGTTCCCCCGAAAAAGGAAATTAAGGAATTCTAAGAATGTAGGCCTGCACTTTTATTGTGTAGGCCTGTGTCTTACTGTTAGTTTCAAAGTAACTGTGTGTCTGCCAGGAGGGCTTTCATAGGTTAAGCACATTTGTGTATGCTATAAACTGGTCCAATTGTACCACCTGACAAAACGTCCTCTTTTTCTTTACCGTAAGGATGTGGAGCAGTATATGCTGCGCACCGGCACTGTCAACAGCATGGAGAGCTCCCACTCTTTGCCCTCCATGTCAATCAGTGCCAGCTCCCAGAGCAGCTCAGTCAACAGCCTGGCAGACGGCTCTGACGACAGCGGGGAGATGGCCATGATGCAGGAGGGAGAGCACACCGTCACCTCTAACAGTTCCGTCCTGCACAAGCCCCTGGTCAGTCCAAATGTTTTCCTGTCTGTGGGTGGGTATGTTGAGGTGTGTGAAAGTCCTGTCCCTCCCATAGCCCTCTTTGACACATTCTGCACCATGTCCATCCATTTCACATACAGCCTTTTCCTAAGACTTATTATAATTAGCGGTCACGATTCTCCAAATCCTTGATTTGATTACATTTTCGATTCTAAAGTTCCGGTTTGATTCAATTCTCAGTTTTTTTTCCTTTCTTCTTCTGTTACTGTGTGTGTGTTACAATCTAGCTCATTAGCGCCTACACTGGAGCAGTGGTAGAATCAATCAGGAAATGGGTTACCTCGAGCAGGCTACATGTGTTTTTTTTTCTGCTTGGAAAGCCGACTGGACGTGACATGGGGACGTGGCAGCATCGACGATTCCATTTTTTAATTTGAGATTGATCATTTGATCCCCAACGGGAAATTCAAGCTCCCAGTAGCTTATAGACATCACGCATACATCATAACACGATGTTCAAATAACAAACAAATCCACATGAATTAATATATATATATATATATATAAATAGGCCCTGTGACTGTGGAGGTGCAGCACTCCATTATTTTCCTTCTTGGTCAAATAGCCATTACATAGCCTGGAGGTGTGTTTGGGGTCATTGTCCTTTTAAAAAAATAAATGATGGTCCAACTAAACACAAACTGGATGGGATGGCATGCCGCTGCAGGATGCTGTGGTAGCCATGCTGGTTCAGTATGCCTTAAATTTTGAATAAATCCCCAACAGTGTCACCAGCAAAGCACCATCACACCTCCTCCTCCTTGCTTCACAGTGGGAACCGGGTATGTAGAATCCATCCGGACACCTTTTCTACGTCGCACAAAGACACGGCGGTTGGAACCAAAGATCTCAAACTTGGACTCATCAGACCAAAGCCCGGAGTTCCACTGGTCTAATGTCCATTCCTTGTGTTTCTTGGCCCAAACAAATCTCTTCTGCGTGTTGCCTCTCCTTAGCAGTGGCTGCTATTTGACCATGAAGGCCTGATTTGCGCAGTCTCCTCTTAACAGTTGTTCTAGAGATGTGTCTGCTGCTAGAACTCTGTGGTATTCATCTGGTCTCTAATCTGAACTGCTGTTAACTTGCGACTTCTGAGGCTGGTGACTCATATGAACTTATCCTCAGCAGCAGAGGTGACTCTTCGTCTTCCTGTCCTGGGGCGGTCCTTGTGTGAGCCAGTTTCGCTGTAGCGCTTGATGGTTTTTGTGACTGCCCTTGGGGACACATTCAAAGTTTTGCAATTTTCCGGACTGACAGACCGTCTTTTCTTAAAGTAATGATGGCCACTTGTTTCTTTTTACTTAGCTGATTGGTTCTTGCTATAATATAAACAGTTGTCCAATACAACACAACTGACGGTCCCAACCCCATTAATAAGGCAAGAAATTCCACTAATTAACCCTGACAAGGCACACCTGTGAAGTGAAAACCATGAGAGCGCGCCGTCGGCAAAAGTAACTACATTTACAAACTGTGAATAGTTTTGTTTAATCGAGAATTGATATTGAATCAAATGGTGAGCCTAAATATTGGAATCGTGACATTTTCTGAGTCGAACACCCATAAAGACTAGTCATTGGAAAATTTCTATCCTTAACCACCACAAACTAGTTTTTATAAATCCTTTCCCTCGCTTCTCTTTCCTCGTTTGCTCTGTCTTTGCCATGCAGAGCCATGACAACATCTACGATGATCCCTATCAGCCAGAGGTTGACCCACTACGAGAAGCATTGTCTGCAGGTGGAGGGGGAGGCAGTGGAGGAGGCGGTGGAGGAGGAGGAGGAGGGAGGCGGCGTCGAGGCAGAGATCATTTTGCCACCATCAGGACAGCCTCGCTCGTCACTCGTCAGATCCAGGAACATGAGCAGGGCTCGGCCCTAAGAGAGCAGATGTCTGGGTAAGGTGACACATACGTGCCATATATTGCTAAAAAAGGAAGACAAAGCCAACAATTTTCAAGTTTATTTGTATAGCTCCTAATCATACTTGCAGTGGGAAAAGGCTTTCTAGTCCACACCTTTTTTATAAACTGGAAATAAAACAGACACTCGTAAATTTTAAACCTTAACAGAGAACAAATAAAACCTTCAGTGAAAACCTTGTTTGAAATAAGTGAATCAGAGAGCTTACCTTCCTTCTAGCTAACTTCATGCCCTGCATCTCCTCACAGGTATAAGCGGATGCGCCGGCAGCACCAGAAGCAGCTGATGGGCCTGGAGAACAAGCTAAAGGCAGAGATGGATGAGCACCAGCTGAGACTGGACAAAGAGCTGGAGAATCAGAGGAACAGCTTTTCAATGGAGGGAGAAAAGCTCTCCAAGAAGCACCAGGCTATCCTTGAGAAGGAGGTGAGCTGGTGGAGGGTGAGTGACCCATAGTGAGAGGAGAATGGAGGGTTGGATGAATATGAGATACAGACATGTCAAGAAGCATTTCATCAAATATTACAGCACACACCGGGTTTGTGAGACCATTCCTAACCAGGCGCTTGGAGTGGACACTTGGAACATACTGATTTCAGCAACAATTTAGTTATTGAGTTTCTAATTATTTTTACTTTTAGACTAGTTGACTAGTCTTATTAAACCTCCATTTATACAAATAGGTGCTAAGCGATGTCACACATGTTTAAGGCTACAACATTTATGTCACATGCAGCAAACATTTCCTCACTATCCGTAAGCTGCATGTCACCAGAAAACACTGTAGACAGCCCAGGGTCTACAAAAATAAAAAGTGCCCTCCTGCACCACAAAGCATACAGTGTTCCAGCTTTCCAGCCATTAACTGAATAGAAGGATTTGGGGATGGAGGGGTTAGTGCGCGGAAGCACAGAAGGGGGGGAGGGGATGGGAGAAGGGAGGGGCAAGCTAGTCTCGTTTTGTATGAAAATACTTCTTACGTCAACAAGAAGTAACGCTACCCAACATCGCTTAGAGCACCTTTAAAAGCTCTGATGGTAATGAGGTGGAGGAATGTTTTTCTTTCTTTTCAGACAAAGGCAGTTCTAACTGAAGAGAAGAAGTTTCAGCAACACATACTGGGCCAGCAAAAGAAAGAGTTGACGGGTCTGCTGGAGTCCCAAAAACGGCAGTATCGACAACGCAAGGAGCAGCTCAAAGAGGTGCTTCTAGGTTTTTCACCAGTCAGCTGACAACCACAAAAGTAGTTGTGTGATAATTATAGATAGAAACACAGTTCCTGTTATGTACACATAAAACAGCTGTTGGTCAGCTCGGCCAGCCATTAATACCACATTCCTATTTAACTTCTATTTCATGTATTTTTACCATTTAAAATGACTTAAATTAAAATGAACCCTACATCATACTAACAATATACAAACAGTATTGATCTTTTAGCCTATTCAGCTAACACTACTGTACTTTCTGTTCATTGTTCAATTTCTGTTTCATTTATTTCCACTCCAGGAACTGAATGAGAACCAGTCAACACCAAAGCGGGAGAAACAAGAGTGGTTGGTGCATCAGAAAGAATGTATGCAGCAGCTGCAGGCTGAGGAAGAGGCAGGCCTGCTGCGGCGGCAGAGGCAGTATTATGAGTTGCAGTGTCGTCAGTACAAGAGGAAGATGCTGCTGGCACGCCATAACCTGGAGCAAGACCTGCTCCGAGAGGTACCTTTTTTTTTTTTTCTTTCTTTTAGGTTGGCATGTCATTGTTTCAAGTTTCCTATCCTCAACGATCTTACAATATCCTTCGTGCCTCTTTATCATCTTCTATTCTTCTCTAGGACCTGAACAAGAAGCAGACTCTGAAGGACCTGGAGTGTGCAATGCTTCTACGTCACCACGAGTCCACCCAGGAGCTGGAGTTCCGCCAGCTGGGTTTGGTGCAGCGTACTCGGGCCGACCTGATCCGCACGCAGCACCAGACGGAGCTCACCAACCAGATGGAGTATAACAAGAGGCGTGAGCAGGAGCTGCGTCAGAAACATGCCGTGGAGGTCCGCCAGCAACCCAAGAGCCTCAAAGTGAGTGAGGAGGGAGAGGACGGCGAGGCGGGGGTGGTAGAAGTAGAGGGGGAGGACGAGAGGGATGGCGAGTTTGAAAAGGGGAGGGAAGTGGTAGCTAAGGAGATGCATGATGTTGAGGATGAGCTTGATGGAGCAGTATTGGAAGATGATGAAATGTGTGTGAGTGTCCCTGTGGTTAAAAGGAATGTTGAGTTCAATGATGACAATATGACAAAGGGAGATGATGCGAAAGAGAGGGAGGAGTGGAAAGTCAGTGAAGAGGGGACAGTAGTGAGGGAAGTAGAAGGAGTGCAATGGGAGTACGAGGAGGATCCCAGTAAAACTGCACATGTCAACACTGATGACGAGGAAGAAGAGGGCAGGGGCGTGGCCGACGGTTGTCCGTCAGAGTTCATCTCGTCCCTGTCCCCAGAAAAGAGACGACTCCGTGAGCGAGTGATCGATGAGCTGTCTGAGTTTTACTTCCCTGATGCTGCAGAGGAGCTGGAGCCCGAACCCATCACTTCCCCTCCTCCCCCTACCCCCGCCCAGACTTCTTTCCCTTCACTCTTCTCTCACGCCATCTGCCTCCTCCTCTGCCTCTCCGCTGCTGCCCAGCCCTCCAACCTCACTTTGCTGCTACTCTCAATCTTCCTCCTCTCCCTCCGTCGCTCACCTCCTCTGCCCTCGGTGGCCTCTGTTCTTCTTTCCGCTGAGCTTGCCTTCTTGGCGCTGTTCTTCTCGTACCTCTTCCTTCGTTCATGCTGTTCTCTTTCTCTTTCCACATACCTGTCGATCAGCCTCTGGGCCAACGGCCTCTTCAGTTTAGGACTTGCCCTCAGTTTGGGGATTTATTACATCCCCATGATTTTGATTTCAGCCTCCTTCCTCAGCTCTCCCTCCCTCTTTCTCTCGCTCTACTTGGTGGTAGTGCTGATTGTCAGGCCGGCCCGCGACTTCCTCCAGTACGCACCACGTAAAGTCAACCGCCTCTGCATGCGCGTCCTTTTCCGCCTGCCTCGGCCCCTTTTTGCAATGTGCCAGTCAGTCCTGGGTGGTATGGCTGAGCGTAACCTCTATGAGATGTTTCCAAAAGCAGGACGCAACTGGGGTGGGCGCCAGTCCAAAATCCCAGTCCCCCTAAAGAGCTTGCCTTTAGAGTATCAGGCTCGCTGCAGTAACACCTCTCCCTTGGCCAAGGGCCTCCTCTGGGTGAAGCGTTTCAGTAGACGCCCCCTCGGGGTCCTGGCAGACCTGGCTAACTCCATAGTGCTAAAACTTGCTGGAAAGCTTCTTAAAAAGCTTCCGCTCAGAGTCTGGATCACACTTCGAACTCTGGGCCTCTTGAAGAAGGAGAACCCAAGCAGGCTGCCCCGCCTGCTACCCAGGGAGGTCAGAGAGAGGAGACAAAGGGAGCGGAGGGGGAGAGAAAGGGAGAGACAGAGAAGGCAAGAGAGGTTGTTCCGTGAAGAGGCGAAGTGGGAGTGTGGGTTGAGGCGAACATCATCTGGAAGGTTTGTCAGGAGGAAAATTCGGCCGTGGAGATAGCAAGAGTGTGAGACAAATTGAAGGAAAGGGTGTGAAACATTCTGGTAGTGTGGGAGCGTCTGTGAGTGTGATGATGCTCTTTGTTCCATTGTTCAACCATCATTTGTGTGTCTTATTGATTTGGGCCTACATGTCTCTCTTGTTGCATAACTCCCCAAATGGTTTGTGGTCACATTTCTTAAAGATGAGACATATATGACCCTGCAAACATACATATGAACATCAGGCTGAAAGTGATTTTGGCAGTTGAAACTTTTCCCAACAGGCATACATCGTAAATGTGTGCACACAAGCCGTACTGTTGTCAGTGGGCCCTGCAAACGTAAACTTGCAGCTGAACCCTTCGTTACTGTACCAGACCCAGTGAAGTTTTCATTATTGTGCTTTTTGTAAAAGTTTTTTTTAAATTCAGTTTCATTATTTTGCTCTTAATTTGTAAGACAAATATTTTTATGGTTATTTTAAAGACCGGTTTTGTGCAATCTTTTGTTTTTCTTTTTAGAGTGTATTATTTTAGAGGGTGCAATGTTGTCTAAGTGCTTAGAACAAATATTAGTGTTGCATAGCTTCATGGCTATAATTTCACTCCCCAAAACAGAATACTGTGAAAAAAAAAAAAACCTTTGATTTCACTAACACCCTGAACACTAGCCCTCAGTCGGTATAACAGTGCAATAAACAGCTGAACAGAAAGATGTGGGACCACTGTAGGACATACATTTGATATCACTGAGAAGTGTAGTTTCTCTGTTTAGAAGTCCAAGTGGGAAATAGTTAGCATCTTTCATATAATGTTTGGGGCCATTTAGCTGTAATAATAAGCCTGTCCAGGTCAGTTGTTTCATGTCAACACATCATTGGATATTATTTACAGCTGGTGAAATCATCTTTAAGATTCTAGTTAGATATACTATTATTATTGCCCTTTATGCAATACTCTTGTTATGATTTACCATGTAAACATTCAGATATTTTCCCCATTATATTCCTTTAAATGTGCAGCTGTGCAAACTGTTTGCACAAATGTTAATATCTCTTGTGAAGTCACGTATCTGAAATGTATAGTGGAAACATAAGAAAGCAGGATATACTTTGGAGTAGGGAAAGTATAATTTAATAAAAGCCTATTTAATATTTTTAATGTAGCTTAATTTCTATGAAGCCATATAGACAATCATTTGAGACATATAATCAGAAAATAAGTCCAAAGATTGATGCAACTACTGAATGTGAAAGTTTGAGCTGATCACCATCATATGAAAAGAAGATATCCACTAACAGCAGCAATCTGTTTCATTTTGCACTGTCCCAAAGACCATTTCAAAAGAAAAGTGTGGAGTGGGAGAACAGATCACTAATAATTAAAAGTTTAGTCAATAAAACATTAGAAAAAATAATGCAAAAATGCAACAGGATGTCTTCCAATCAAAAGTCCAAAGCCCAAAGATATTTAGTTTACATTGATACATGACGGGAAACAACAACATATCCTCGGAATTGAGGAGCTGGAACCAGAGAATGTTTGGCATTTTTTCACTATTTTTGCTTAACAGATTACTTCAGCTGGACCAAAAAGAACTTAAATGAAGTTTAAGAGAAATATGCAGTTGTTACATGCATATATTTGAGAGTATAAGCATTGTAAAATGTGAATATTTGCAATTGAAATCTGGTTAGGATGAGTAGAATGCATTAGTGCCTATAAATGCTAATTATGTATGGAAAAGTGCCCTGTGCTGTATGTCACAGAAGGAGGACATTTGAGTTATTTACATGGAGGAATATTGAGTAGGAAAACATGTATCTTGACTGTATTTGACCCAGGCGGACGACAAAAAGTAGGGCACTTTTTGGGAAAGACAAACATTGTTTTATTTGAATGTAACTTATTTGCCATTGATTTAAAATTTGTGTTCCAGTATCAGTTATTTCCTGTTCCTCTGTGTATGTTTACATATTTGTAATCTGTTTTGGTGTGACACCATTTCTACAGAATTATATCACCTTGAGTTTTTTCTTTTATATTTTATTTATAAGACTAGTACTGCATTCGGTTTTGCAGCCATTTTGTTGTCCTTTTTATTCTCATTTTTAGCTGCATGAGTGTGCATGAGTGAGGCTGTGTGCTTGCAAACAGTAAAATATTTTGTCATACTTCCATGACATTTTTTTCTTTACACAAAAAAATAAATTATTTTGTGTGGAAATCATTGTCTTGTTTGTTTTTATGATTTTTGTTTCCATTATTTCCATGCTGTCTTCATGTGGTTATGTTTTATGATTTTTTTATTTTTTTTTTTTAAGCCAATTTTATTGCATTGAAAGATCCCTTTTTATCATTTTGTTGATCATCATTCCTTCTGTGTCACACATTTTCTCTCTGCTGTCGTCCGTGGGCCTCACATAATGTCTGTGACTTTGTTTAGTGGTATTTCAAATGTATATCTATTATAATAAGGTTTAAATATGTTTGGGATGTTAACTGATGGGTATATAAATATTATAGGCCTCATACAAGAAGGATGAGTTATTGTGAATCCATGTCTCATATGCCGAATCACAAGCTTAATTTAAAGTGCATGAAAGGAACAAACTAAGTCATCACACAGAGATGTCTGAATATGTTAAAATATAAACAGTCATTCTTAATGATTTATAACTTGGAGAAAAAGTTTAAGTAATATTGCAACCTATTTCTTTTTAGAAAAAGTTTCTTTGCTTGTTTTTTTTACTTTGAGATGTCCATGCGGCTTAATCACATTTTTGTCATTACTTTTTGGGTCAGTGTTTACATCTGACCTATTTGTGAACATTGGGTTTAAACAACCCTGTTCAATAATTATCACCTGACAAATGCACATCTGCATGGCTATAAGTCAACCTCTTTAATTAAATGTAAGAAAATACCTTCTAAGGGTAAAAAAAAACAACATTAAATTCACTTGTCCTTACATAATTAGAAATTATATTAAATAACTGACTGAAAGTGGCCTTCATTGCAATAAAATAATTGCATCCATTTATAATTACAAAGTTTAAAACATTTTTTGTTGCAGAAATCTGCATTAGTTTAAAACGATTTATTCCCCCTTATAGAGGAAATGGACATGGGCATTTTGTCCAATTTAATGTTAGTAGACACGATGGATTCATTGTGTCAATCACTGTATGAATATAATTCTTATAAAATGAGCACAGTTCTTTTGATTTGAAAACAAATATACTACACAATTGAAAATAATTATATTTGGTAATAATTCAGCAAGATTTGTCAGCCCTTCCTGTAACAATGCTAAAATTACGTGTACCAAACGAGTGGGTCTGAGTCATTTTACCGTGATGCTGTCACTATCAAAGATTCAACATTTGACAGGTATTTATACTCTTAAATTGCATTTTTACCATCAGGGTCGTGTCAGCATTTTTCTAACAAAATTGATAGCAAGTCGTTACTAAATGTCATCTCCATGTTCATTTCTAAAAGCACAGGAGCACTTTAGCCCAGCTGCTTCCTTCTGTCTCCTCTCTCCTCCAGTCCAAAGAGCTGCAGATTAAGCGTCAGTTCCAGGACACCTGTAAGATCCAAACCCGTCAGTACAAGGCCCTGCGCAACCACCTGCTCGAGAACACACCCAAATCGGATCACAAGGCTGTGCTGAAGCGGCTTAAGGACGAGCAGACTCGTAAGCTGGCCATCCTGGCCGAGCAGTATGACCACTCCATCAATGATATGCTGTCGACACAGGCTGTGAGTAAGGCAAGGAGACGTCATTCATTTCACACTCGCACAACACCACCAGTGCTGTCCCTGGCCCAGGGCCACCTGCCTGCCTACCTGACTGCCAACCTGCCCGCCAACAAGCCTTCTCCTGGTACCTCAGTGGTGATCTCCACCTAAACCCACATTTCCCAGTTTTATACCCAACCGTTTACACCATCCTGTTTCCCCTACAGTCCTCCAAAAAGTCTTTTTCCCTGAATTTCTCAGATTTGATCGGAAGATGTTAGGTTAGAGGATAAATGTTAAAGAAAGAAAATGTGTTTGATGTTCAGCCATAACTTCATGACTCTGATATACAGCCACGTAATAAGACAACATACAGTCCGTTCCATCTTTAAAAAACTACTCAATTTGGCATTGCACGCCTGTAACATTGTCTGACTTGGAGAGATGAATGGACAGTTGCATCAAAATACCTGTCCTTTTGTGCATCATGGACTATAAAGGTGCATTTTGGCACAATAATCCTGTCTCTGTACCAAGGCTTTCTTTTCCACTTCACAATTACATTAACTATAGCTCGTTGAACCATAATGTCAGTTGGAGATGAGAACGGTAGATGTGGATCTTTATAGTCTGTAGGGATATAACTATATTATCTCTTTAAATAGCGGGACATTTTTTTCACTAATTGCCTTTTCTTTAGTCTGAATCATAACAAAACTACAATACAGTCAAATGTATTATTTTGATTTCACCTAATTTATATTTAACATCATTTTGTCAATTGTTGATTTCAATACTATATTTACATATAGGGTGAAATCAGGGCTGAGTTTATATTAGGGTTAGGGATAATTGTTTTGTTTACTTAAGCAAAAGTATGCAATCCGGAAAAATGGGCTTAAATTATCAAAAGTAAAAGTACACAATGCAGAAAAATGTCTCCTGTAACAGAAATAAACAAACTAACAAAAATATTGAAATTATGACAATGAAAAGAAGCAAACCCTCTCATTTGAGAAGCTTGAACCGTGAAATGTAGTTGCAGAAAAAACACCTGAAACAGTTATCTTTAAAATACTTACACATAACTACAGTACTAAGTACATTTACTTAGATTCCACCACTACTTAGGATGGTTTTGCTTTTTAAATAGTCAAATATAAGCCTCAGCCCCCGCACCCACTCTAAACTCCACTGCCCTCAAAGCATGGTACTCACACACACACCAATCCCAGGCTTTAAAATGAATGAAAACATGGTAAGAAGAAGACCGGGCATAACATAACGTCTCGTTCCCTTCAGTGACATAACATACCGGTGCCATTTTAATTACCTCACATGGCAGCATGCCACGTAAGCCCAGTAAGCCAAATCTCTGATGCCCTTGTCTGTCCGAACATGTACTCATGCTGTGGTCACTGATTAAACTCAATCCTTAGGTCAGAAAAATGTTTTTTTAAACAAAGAATGTCTTTTGAATCAAAATTGAATCGGTCCTCTGGAGCCAGGCAACACACACACAGGTCAAAGTAGTTCAACTGCTGTGCAATATACCGGTTTATTTAGATAATATCTGAATAGATATAAGCTTCATATCCTATTCACAAACCCATCTACTGTGATAGATCTAGTTGAGTTCAGTAGAATATGCACAGAAGTTTGTAATTAATATATATTTTTTAAATTATATTTGGGATCACCATTAGTTAACATATTAACAACTATTCTTCCTGGGGTCCACAGGTTGTGGTTGTAATTTTAACTTGACAATTTCTTACATTCACACTTAATTAGATTTTTCACTGAATAGAGCATATACAGGCCCAGACGGATCAAACAAAACACTGATTCAACAAAACTCAACACTCCTGATCCTTTCCTCTCGCTTCTGCATCTCCCTCTTGTTTCTTTGCATTCGTTAAACTCTAAATTTTTCCTCAACACTAAAGCACAATGTGTCGCCCATGCAATCGTGCCAAATCCATTTTTAATGCCATTTCCCTCTTCTTTTTTTTCCTGTCTCTTAGCTGCGATTGGATGAGACCCAGGAAGCGGAGTACAAAGTGCTGCGGATGCAGCTGCAGCAGGAGCTGGAGCTGCTTAACGCCTACCAGAGCAAGATCAAGATCCACACCGACACGCAACACGATAGAGAGGTCAAGGACCTGGAACAGAGGGTGTCCATCCGCCGCGCTCTGCTGGAGCAGAGGGTTAGAGTCTTTGGCAATCACTTCTATGAAAGCAAAGCTCCTTAACATGTAGTAAAAAGCCTCTGGTGAGTTTTAGGAATCCAGTTGGGCTTGCAAAGAGAAGATTGTAAACTGAAAGGTAACAATGTAACTTGTTGCTGTCTTACGTTGAGACTTCTACAATTGACTTACAACACTAATAATAATAGTTTTAACCACAAGGTCCATTCAGTAGCTGTTCTGGAGCCTTCAGTCATATCTTCCCCTAGGGGGGGTTACACTTTAAGGACTTCCACTTTCCATCTGCTAATAAAGATTGTGTGATTTGATCAGGAGCTACAAACGGACCCTAAATTCTGGTGATTGTTTTTGTCAAGAATTAATTTTCAATCTCATGATTTGCAGTAATTAAAACGAGTTCCTGAAGAGTTTCACGCATGCAAATCCAAAATCTTGAATATTGGATTCAAAAATATGAAACACCTTTTAATAATGCTACAATTTAAAAACAAACAACATTGTGTTTTCATATGTATTCCCCTGCTCTTTTCCTAGATCGAGGAAGAGATGCTGTCCCTGCAGAATGAGCGGTCAGAACGCATCCGCACCCTCCTGGAGCGGCAGGCCAGTGAGATCGAGTCCTTCGACTCTGAGAGCTTGCGTCTGGGCTTCAGCAACATGGCGCTGACAGGCATCCCAAGTGAGGCCTACCCCATGCAGGGCTACTCCAACATCCCGCCCCCCAGCTCCCGCTCCGCCGGCCACTGGAGCCACGGCATGCACCCGCAGAGCGCGCCCCCGCAGCAGCACTCCCGCCGCAGCCACAACAACAGCAGCAGTAGCAGCGGCATCGGTAGCAGCAGCGGAGCAGGGGACCGCAGGAGCGAGTCTTCCTCTTCCTCCCATGCCCTGGGAATGGCTCTGGGGCTGGGCAGAGACGGGAGGGAGGTGCACCACTCGTCCCGTTCCTCTGCCTCATCTTCCTCCTCCTCCTCCTCTTCTTCTTCCCACCACCAACGCCACCACCTGCCCCAGCACTACCACCACCAGAGCACGCCACAGCTCTACCGCGAGAGGGAGCGAGATCGGGAGAGGGAGCGGGAGAAGGAGAGGAGCGGGAGTGGGCTGGAGTGCGAGGCTCTGGCGGCGACCTGGCCCACCCACACCCCCTGCCCTTCTCCCATCACCTACCCTCACGCTCGTCCTCTCAGTCCCTGGCCATGCTACCTCCCCCACCGCCTGCCCCTCCCTCCATCTCCGGCCCATCCTCCTCTTCTTCCTCCTCCTCCTCTTCACAGGGGGATCTACTCCGGCAGCGGGCTGGGTGTGCGTGGTGCCCCCAGCTTGTTGGCCCTGAGGAACAGCCCCCAACCTCTGAGGAGGACGGCTTCCGGTGGAGGGCCTGGAGGAGCTGGGGGCAGCGACGGCGTCCTGAGCCGAAGCACCTCAGTCACTTCGCACATCTCTAATGGCTCCCACCTCTCCTACTCTTAAAAGGCAGGGTGGTAGAATGAAGGGTGGTAGTGATTTTAGGAAGGTAGCTTTCACAGGTTGCATCTCAATACTCTCAGCTTGCCACCTTGCCTTGTGTCCTTCCTAGGACTGATCTCTACTCTCAGAAGAGCTACTCAGCTGAAATGCAGAGGATTTAGGGATATCACCCTTTCCTCTCAACGCACAGTAAGGCAAAGAGAGGACAAACTGACAATATTGAGCTGCACCCTGCTCCTTTAGACTCAGGGTGGGTAGAGAGGTGTTCTCCCATTCTCACAGGTATAAAAAAGGGAGGGAGGAATGTAACCACCTGTAATACCACTAGGTGATAGTTGTTGTTTTTTAAAAAAAGCTTTGTGTTTAATGTTTTTATCTTTGTTACTGCCTGTATAACAGTCAGACAGGTAATGTGAAAGGAGGGATATTTTGCCCTTTTTTTCTCCCAGAGCTGCAGAGAGAGGGGACAGCAGCCATGTCTTCTTCTATGATGTTCTATGCCTGAATGGAGAAAGAGAGAGGATAGGGGGAGTGAAAAAGGTGTTTTTTTGCATTGTGTATGTACTTGTATGTAGTCTGTAGTGTCCAGGTATATCTAGCAAGCACTCGTAACTGTGGCTCCAGAAAGGAAAAAGGGAGAGAATCACACAAGATGGGTTACTTTAGACTCCAGCCTGCTGGGGGATTGGAAAACACTTTTTATTGATTTGCAACTGTTGATGTTTTATTGTTTTTTTATATGAAGTGTATTATAACAAAAACAAGTTGCTTGGAACGTCACCAATGCCTTTTAAGGGGTTCTTAAAGGGATGTCGTGCCATCAAAAATTTACTTGATGACTGCAAGATGATTTAAAAACAGAATGTTTGTAAAGGCAAGAACTGAAAAATTCTTTTAAAAATGCAGCTGGAATGAGGAGAAACATTTGTGAGGACAAAAACACAAAAAAGCTTTCTGGCATCCATGACATATTGAGTATCCAAACAACATAAGTGTCTATGGGAGTGACTCCAATGCATGAGATAGATGTACAAAAAAACATTTGTAAACATGACCAAACCACATTTGAAATGTACTGTACCTGTCCAAGTTTCACTGGCATTGAAGATCACTTGTCCCACATTTTTAATCTTTACTGTACATATTTATGGGAATATTTAAAACAAAAACAAGTCATTGGTTTTATAGAGTAACAAAGATAATGATAGTAATTTTGATATATTCAAATGAGTATTGAATTCAAGATTTAGAGCGACAACTTCCAACTGCATTTTCTAGGTGTCGATATTACCTTAACTAATCCTGATGTAAATGTTGTTGTAATCATGTTCACATTTTTCTGGCGAATTAGAAAAGGGCCCACTTTTGACTGTCAAAAAAAAAAAGAAAAAAAAAAAGAAAATACTGTTGTCAGGTATGGTGTGTGTTCAAGGTATTAAGGATTATTAATAAGGGATTATTAATAATTGTTAATGATTCATGTATGTGTGTCGAGCAGTAAAGTCTAGTTATATTGCCACATTTCTTTAGACAAAACTATTGAATTTTAAAAGACACTCCAACAGCAGCAACACCACAGCTAATCACATGATCTCTGACCTCCTTCTCTGGACTCTCATAGAAAAAAAAAGAGAAGAACAAAAGTTTTTACAATTGGGCACTAGAATGTAAATGCTGGTTATAATTTTTATTTTTTGTTCTTTAGTGTAGGAATACGTTTCTGCACAGAAGCTCCTGAAGCCTGGAGAAAAAGAGAGGAAGGTAGACGTGCACAATCCTGTAACTGGTGTGTGAAGAAATAGTGAGAGGATGGGTGTCGACTGAGCTGCTGTGAATGTGCACCCTCTTGTGACAGCACAGCAGCAGTGACTGCAGCAGCCCGTCCTCACAGGTAAAGACACCAATCAGTGTTTCATGGGGATGCTTCTGAAGGTTTGTTTACTTGAAAATCAGAAATAACTGGACTTTAGTTTTTATTATTTTAAATGGAGAAAAGATAATCACCCTGCTGTTTGTACAACTCAGAAACACCAGCTCCAGACAATTCCCTGTATAACCTTCTACTTTATGCTTGGTTGGAATCTCAGTGCATGCATAAACTCCTTACAGTATATAAACTAAGACTGGCGGGTTTCAGGACGGCCTTTGTGTTGAGGGGGAATCTGTGTGGTAGTGTTTTTAGACGGGTTGTTGTTCGAGAGCTGGGAGTCTCAGTTCCTGCATCGTGCCCGAATAAATGATGAAGACAAAGAAGCAACACAGGCTCATCTGTGTTTTGCAGAGTTTTCGAGGGGGTTATTCAAGCTATTCCATGGAGAAGAAAGAAGGGTCAACACATGTATTGGAAAAGAAATGGGGTGCTTTCGAAAGTAAGTTTAAAAAAAAAAAAGATAATAAATTGATAACACATTAACTTGTCTTGAGTTGATGTACTTTACTCAGATGGCATATCATTGGGATGTTTATTACAAGGCTGCAACTAGTCAGTTATTCAATTAGTCAATCTATTCAAGTTTCTCAAATGTGAGTATTTAGTTTTATTAAACTTAAATATATTCTCTGGTTAATGATGTTAATGTATATATTCCCAATTATTTTCTATTCGGTCCATATATTGTGAGAAAGTAGCAAAAGATAACAAATAACAGTCAAAACTCCAAATACATTTAGTATACAATCTTTAAAAAAAAAAAATCAATATTCACAATATTCCACTAAAAGGATTTAATCAATTATTTTGTCTTATTGACTACCGCTTACAAAGGCACACAGCTGTAACATTAATCCCCGTCTCGCTCTCCCTACATGTTGCGTTCAACGTGAGAATGAGACTAACTTGCCTGGATGAGTAGCTATGTTGTTCCTACTTCTAGAGGGGTTTGTGCTGTGTTAAACTGACTCACCCAGACCCTGCATGGTTTCGCGTCTGAAGATGGCTGCTTCCTCCGGTGATCACGACATATAGTAGCTTCGGGTCTGCTCTGTCGGCGCCTATACCGGGCCAGCCCCACTCTTCCTTGTTGTAGTTCAGGTTTTGCAAGGTGGGAAAGCAAGTTCTCCATGTGGTATTGTCTGGTGTGCAGCCGTCCGCTTGAGGGTCTCCCGATCTCTTCCAGCCATAAACAATTTCCTCAATCATTCTCCTCATCCTTCCCCACACACCTGCAAATCTGGCTTATCAACATCTCACAAACCCACCTCCTTATGTCACATGTCAGCATTCACCCTCAGCTACTCAAAAGACAATGTTTTCATAACAATTTATTTTGTTATAAATTCCCAAAACTGTGGCTGGGTTAGCTCATTTGGTAGAGTAGGCGCACATAGAGGTTTACTCCTCCACGCAGCGGCCACAGGTTCAACTCCGACCTGTGGCCCTTTGCTGCATGTCATTCCCCTTCTCTTTCCCCTTTCATGTCTTCATCTGTCCTGTGGAATTAAAGGCCTAAAAGGCCCAAAAACATTATCTTAAAGAAAGAAAATCCTAAAACTTGGAGGTACATATAGTTAACAATACCATACATTAAAAATGTGTACTGTATATTTGTAGGCTATATATATTTTCTGAAACGATCAATTTATCTGTATTTATGCACAATAATTCTGCGAGCTGCTATTCGTCCTGTGTACTATTTCTGTCTGTGACATCATTAGTATAGGCCGACTGGGAGGATCCGCGCGCACTGCCCTTTAAGATGCGTCTGTCATCTCGCCGTTAATGGAAAGCCTTTCTGGCTGTTTTCTGCGGTGCACGAGATCTGTTCCAGCTGGCCCGGGGAAGGAGAACACTACTGTGGTGCATTTTGTGTCGGCCGACATACCCAGAAAGGAAGGGGAGAGGATAGGCCACGCCGAGGGAGACGGAAATGAGAGGGGGGTGTCCAAAGAGGAAACCCTATCCCTTTAAGAGCAAGTGGGACATAGCGGTGCGAGAAAAGGAGAGGAGGGGGAGAAGAAAGAGGAATTAAAAAAGAAAAGGAAGAAAGAGACAGGGAGGGAGGAGGGAGAGCGGGCGATAAAAAAAGAAAGATGACATCCTCGCAGCTGAACGGCCGAGGTGGAGCGATAGGCTGCGGCCCGGCGAGAGCGCCGCTCGCCGGGGTCAGGGCTTGAAACCAACAACGAGGCTTCGACAAACACCCGATTGGCCTATTGAGAGAAATCGGAAAAATAGATTCATAAATTAAAAACAAAGCATGACCTGCTGTGCTACCAGATACGTGTGTTATAACCCATATTTGTTGTCTTGCGTAAAAAGGCATTCATTTCAGGTAGAATGATTTATGTTTAATGCGAAAGTGTGATACTGTAATTTACGACATTTGTTGTGTTTTTTTGAAAGCAGTTTTGTTGCGCGATATTGCGTTTGAGTAAGATTAGTGTTGAGTGAATTAAAGTTAGAAACCAAAGTGAAAAGAGAAACAGGCCGTTATTGGACCTGGCCTGCTACACTACTGCCTACTGCAGCCCGCGTTAGTCAACAGCTGCGTGCATTTTAATTGACAGCATTAGGCTACCTCAATGAGAAAAGAACCTATTTTTGCAGACTACTTTATTCACGTTTCTGAAGAAAATCCAGAAGCCCGTCGCTTTTGCTGCAGAACGGGCGACTGTTTGCGCCTCGATCACCGGTGGGCCGATCAAAACCATGCAAAGGCTGCCCTCCTCGACCTCAATCAGGAGCTGACTTTATAATCTCCATCGCTGTGCTGCAAAATGGATGCTGCTTGGAGCAATTTTCTCTTCCAGGTAGGCTTGTTGAGCAGGCATTACTGGCCTCGTTTTCTGCTCTCATTTTTACTGCGCGCATTTTCTCACAGTGTGTGTCCAGCTGTCCTACAGTCCTCACATCTCGTATTTCAATGTAGCACCTCAAGATAATGCTGTGACTTGTGTTTACATTTGGTGATGGCCTTCTACTTGCTTCTCCAGAATACTCCCACCCAAAACCAAGTGGAGGGGAGCCTCCAATCAGAGCTCATGCCAGTGCATACGAGTTCTCCCCAAACCCCACCCACAGAGCACATAGCACAGCCTCCTTCAACTGTGGACACTGCTGCTCTCAGTGAGGAACCCCTGCCTGGTGAGGGACACTGCACTGCATCCTACACCTGTGGAGCTGACAAGAGTAAATCTATTACACTTAATTCTCATTTGTGTTATTGACTGCCAGTATTAAGGTCAGTCAAGTGATCAAAAACTCAGTGAGTTTGGTGATTTGCAGGTGAAAAGATGGAATATTTCTTTTATTTCGAGTGCCCAATAATTATTTATTTATATATAATTGCATTAAAATTGCTTAAATAGTACAATATCAATTCAAATATGAAAATTGGAATATCTGGACACATTCAGCATCTCACTATTTCTTTGTTAAATAAAGATGGTATGATTACCTTTTATTAAACCCTAATAAAGATGTGATCATCACTTTTACTTTGCAACACATTTAGAAATACAGCTTTTGAAATGATTTGATAAGTTGCATAACTAGACCTTACTGCTTAGTAGAGCTACAATTTATGATTGGAGCACAAACAGTTTGTTCCTGAATCGCTTGACAGAAAAGAATATTCAGAAAATTTAATTTTTTAAGCAAAAATGCCAAACATTCCTGGCTTTCAGTGTCTCAAATGTAAATATATTTGCTAGTTTTGTTGCCTTCTAAGTTTTATGGCAGTAAATTGAATATTTTTGGACGGTTGGTCGGACAAAACAAGCAACATTGAGATGTCAGCTTGAGCTTCTAAAAAACAGGGTTTACTCGGAAGATGTTTTATAGACGTTCACTTTGCTTATTGTTGCGTTTACAGACCCATAAACACTTGATACCATCTTGAATATGAATAACCGGTTGATTACTCTCTAAACCTATTTTTCTACTAGACATTACTTTTACCTAATATTATAAATGACATATTTAAAAATACAAAATCACCGTCTTTGAAAATAACAACTTTCTGTCTTTCTGTATTTCCTCCCGCCTCCCTGTGGTCCAGTGAAGTCTGTGTCTCGGCCGGCCCGCATGCCCCACATCTGTGCCATCTGCAACAAGCAGTTCAAGAACAACTACAACCTGCGGCGGCACCAGTCGGTCCACACTGGGGTACGCATGAAGGACAGGGCCAGAGAGCAGGCGGAGGGGGCAAAGGAGGGAGCAGCCGGCCAGGTGGCGATGGCCGGCCAGGTGGCGATGGCCACCCCGTCGGCGATGGCGGTGGGGGCTGGAGGGAGGGTGGAGAGGTCCACTGTTCCCCTCTCCCTGCTACACCTCTCTGCACCTCCCCCTCTCGCCCCTCCCGGCGTGTTGGCGGGGGGCCAGCAGCCACCCCTGGGTAGTCAGGATGGTGAAGGGGTTGCCATGGCTAACGTAATGGCTAGTGTTAACCCCCATGCTCCGCCTCCTGCTGCTGTCGTCATGGCCACAGGGGCGACAGTACAGGTGGGTCAGGGCCTTGTGGAGATGGCTGTCGTCAACCCCAAACCTTCGAGCATGTTATTTCTTAAACTGCCTGGCCACAGGGATGGTTAAGCCAGCTTTGTATTTGACAAACTCTCCTGTGTGTTCAAATCTACAAAACATTTATGTGCAGTAATCAGTTCAGGGACCAGTGAATTCCATCCCAGCGTTTGGCACTGGTCCCCAGTTTGAGAAACAACGTGCTAGAAGCCCCCACCCCCCTCCCCGCTCCCCTGCATGTTCTCAGTAACACAGTGTGAAAGCAGATAAAGACTTACAATCCAGTGGGAGGTAGTTAATCTAACATGCAAATCAACTGTCAGTAATGTTTTGCGTGCATTGTTGCAAGTGCAATTTTGGTACAAATCAGGCAGAAATGTGTGCATTTGCATGATTTCAACAAATGTATTTCTTTTTGACCATATAACTTCATTCTACTTTCCATCTTAACTCTTTAGTGTGTTTGTGCGTTTTGCCTCAGAGGCCTGCAAATCCCAACCCAAACCCGGTGAGGAAGAACCACGCCTGCGAGACTTGTGGGAAGGCTTTCCGTGACGTTTACCATCTCAATCGCCACCGCCTGTCCCACTCAGACGAGAAGCCGTTCTCCTGTCCCATCTGCCAGCAGCGCTTCAAGAGGAAGGACCGCATGAGCCACCACGTGCGCTCCCACCAAGGTGGTGTGGAAAAACCCTACGTCTGCCCCCACTGTGGCAAGGCTTTCTCCAGGTGACACTGTGGAACAGTTTGTCTTTTTCATGACATTTCACACAAATTCTCACTCCTTTTGCCTTGAGTGTGAAAACATAAAGCGTTACCTGTCCTAATATGTCGACTCTTTCTCTCCCAAGGCCTGACCATCTAAACAGTCATGTCAGACAGGTGCACTCCTCAGAGCGACCCTTCAAATGCCCGGTGCGTCATGTTTTTACAGTAACATCCTCACCTGGCAGCTGTACAAATCATCTTTTTTTGCTTAACAATGACCATGTTTATATGACGCACCGCATTCCAGATTACTCAAGGCCGAGGTTTTCTTGTACATAACTGCACTTTTATCTGTCTATAGCTGCCTTATAATAATATCCGTTGACATGAGTAAATGAACATTGAGAATATTACCATGGAAACAGATCCATCACGTGAACATCATCACATACTGTACAGTATGTGTGTGGATATATTACATACATATACTGTATGGGGTTGTTTTCCATAAAGAGTTGTTGAACTTAAAAGTGGGTCCTAAACACTGGCTCATGTTACTTAATAAAATATGACACGGTGTGAAACTACAAATTTTATAAATAAAATTTGAATTTCTTTTTGTGTGCACATTTTTACGTTTTTCAAACTAAGAGCACGTGTGTGTGTGTGTGTGTGCCTATGTTTTTGCCTTTTTATACTTCTCTATAATCACTTGTTGATTTCATCTTTTTTCAGACCTGTGAGTCCAGCTTTGCCACAAAGGATCGTTTGCGTGCGCATATGATTCGCCATGAAGAGAAGGTTCCCTGCCACATCTGTGGCAAGCTTCTGTCTGCGGCTTACATCACAGATCACATGAGGGTGCACAACCAGTCACAGCACCACGCTTGCCATCTCTGTAACCGCAGTAAGTTTACAATAAAACGTCTGTAATTATTTTTCATATGAATTGTTAACACGTCTACATAAACCCATAGAGAAAGTTATCCTCACCTCTGCAGTTGTCCTCAGCTCTATAGATCTTTAAAGCATCTTTCCGCTTATTGTTTTGGTTTTTCAGTCTACGACTTAACTGTTTCAGTCATTTTCAGCCGCAGTGGGCAGCTGTTCTTAATGACAAAGCTCTGATAAACCCACTGCTGAATAGCTAGTGAACTTAGTGGAGCAAATAGCAGCTGAAGAGACAGTTATTTCGTCAGAAGTGGGTGGAGCGCAAAACAGAGTGGGACTATTGTTGCTTCATATCTGCTGGATTTGTAAAGAGGCAACCATTTGCTTATAAGTTTACCATATCAACTTAAAAAGTGGCAGATTTAAGTGCATATAAATAAAGAATATTTTAAAGTAATACAGGCACACATACCAAGTTCAACCTGTAATTTCAACCTCTTGTAGCTTTGTGTAAAATAGCAAGGTTATTTATCTGTTTAATGATATGATGAGATGCTATTTCACTACAGCCACATTTTGAGAGCTTATTTTGCTTCAGAGATCAGTTTTAATCACTTGTTGTAATATTGACGACTGTCTCTCATTGACATACAGTAACTGTCATGTCCACTATTTTCCCCCCTCTCCTCCATCAGGCTTCACCACCCTGACATACCTTCGTGTCCATGCCCAGAAGCACCATGGCCAGGAGTGGAAGGACAGTCCAGGGGGCTTCGGCGGCACATCCTCAGGTGGCATACTCGTCTGCCACTTATGCGGCGTCCACTGCAAGACACCCACCCAGCTCCAGGGGCACATGGGCACCCATGGCAACAGCCAGGGTGCCCCGAGCCCCATCACCTCTAATGTGGCTGCTAGCAGCTCTGTCTCCCTTAGCAACATGGTGACATCGCCTACTGTGTATGTCACTGGTAACACAGTGGTTGACCTGCTCGTCACAGACTGCTCTAGCATCGCAGCACCACAGTCCCACAGTTAGCAGTAGAGAGTTCAGCAATAATAACCTCACTCCCTTACCGGGGCAAGGTTGGATAAGGTTAAAGTTAAGTGTAGATGATGATCTGGTTTCAGTTTTGTAATGTCCCCACTTATAGGTAAGGTAAGGATTAAAAGGTGGGGGAGATTAACTTCAGTAAGCATTCAAGGGCAGGTTCACCTCAGCGCTGCAAAGCTGGAGCATCGGAGAAAGGGAAGCTGTAGTAATCGAGCAATGACATCATGGAAAGAGGGACCTTTGTGGCTGCAGCAGGTTAATTGACACTTAAGACAAACATGGATGTGTTGTCCAAATATTCCTGAATGCACTCGTGCATTTAAGACTCCAATGAAACTGTGGTATTGTGAGCATCTACTGTATTACTCTGCCCTCTCTCTCTCTGTCCCTCCCTTCAACCCTGGCATTGGCTGCTTTCTGCAAGTGCACCAAGTACTGTATATCTCACACCAGCTCTGATCTTACCTCCATTTTGCAGTTCACTTACTAAGAATCCAAATGGCTTGCGTTAAGAAATAGTAGGGGAAGAATAGCTCTAAGAAAACGTTAACAAATAAACACATTAGAAGGGAAGTTGTGTGTGTTTGGGTGTGTAAGTCAGGGCTCAGCTAGCATGTTGGCTTGTTTGTTCACAAAACATTTTATTTTGCAAAGGTGTCATGCCAGTTTATGAAGTTTCTAGAGGGCTGTTTATTGATCAGGACAGACGGCCATATATGTTGTGGTCAATCTGGAATTGTGGGATGTACTTGTTCATTTGTTTCCTAAAGGTACAGAGATAAGAATATAGTTGTTCAGGAGTGTCTAGCACCTTAAATCGTTATTGTTTGATTCAGCGAGGATCAAAGTGGGTTTGAGATTTCTTGGATTTTCTTGCTCTGAGTCTTCCTCTCTGGGTCTGGCCATAAAAATTAAATAAAAAAGAAACAACTGTTAATCAACACTTCAGCTTCTGACATGGCAATTCTTGCACCAGAAAACTACCTTCTTGCATGAAAATAAGCAAGCTCAGTCATGCTTGTTGTTAGGAAGCTGTCATGACAAATTAAACTTTTAGCAGTTCCACCAAGTTAGTTGGCTGTAAACAATATTTGTGAGTGTTGATTTTATTCAGAACATTTTTAACATTGTTGGCCATTCATTTGATTGTATCTGTCATTGCCATAGTCCTTTTGTTTTTCTCTATGTACCAGTCCAATGAGTGAAACTTATGCATTAGAATTAGTCATTTAACTCTGTATAGCACATTAATGCTCTGAACGCAAGTCATTATCGTTCTACATTTTTCACATGAAGAATGGTCACTTGTACGTTGGATATATTTGGTTGCTTTGAGTTATGTGAGTGATGTGGTATCGAGAAAGGGCTTATAAAGCCATAAGTACAATGGAAGTTTAACACCACTTGGTATGCTGTAAACAAATCCTGGTTTTGTACTGGAGTGCTTTTTTGGTTTTGTGTGTTACCTTATGATGTGTAGAGTTGTTCCTTTCTTCCTTTACTTTTTTTTGTGTTCTTCCTGTTGAGAAAAGTATTGATTTATTAAAAAATTATTAATTTTAGGGTTTTCTCCATCACACTAAAAAAAAAAAAATGATACCTCTACTCTAGGATTCTGTACAGCTCTTCTGATACATCTTAATGCCTTATCGTACTCAACTGCATTTTAATTATTTGATGATGAAATATTTCAAATCTTAGTCATGGATTCATTAAGAATATTAATGGGATGTATTTATATTTATATTTTTATATTTCTCAACAGTATGCATGTCTAAAAGGTTGTTAGAGCAAAAAAAATGATACTTAATCATAAATATGTTATTTTGTAGATCAAGTAGAGATCATGTTATTATTTTGTAATTTGGACAATTTAAAGTAAAAAGAGTAATCGGGTGTTTTGTGTGCACTGATCTGTTCACCTACTACACAGCCATGTTTGCCTTGTTAACTGTCATCGGTAACCCTTAGTGGAAACTTTCCCCATGACAACATGACTTTACATCGACGTAATTCTTGCAGAGCTACAACAGAAGTCATTGGAAATCTCAAAAACATTATGGTGGTTAGCAGAGGAGAGGCTTCTTTCTCAATACAAAGATCAGCTCCTGCACAACACTTATGTACATGAATGCACTTAATTGTTTCCATCAAGAAATGCCTGAGAAAGGTAGGTTGACCAAAACTTAGCTATGAAATAAGTTTGTTGACAGATTATTTTGTTAATTATTCTCTGTGGCACACTGTCTGTGTGCAAAGATCACTTTTTTTGTTTCCCGTTTGATGTCGTTCTAGATACATCACTTTAATCCAGTGATTAAAGGTCCCATAATATACTCATTTTCAGGTTCCTACTTGTATTTTGGGTTTCTACTAGAACATTTGCATGGTTAAATGTTTAAAAAATTGTTATTTTCTCAAACTGTCTGAATATACCTCTGTCTTAAATGCTCAGTTATAGCACCTGTCTCTTTAAGCCCTCTTCCTGAAAAAGCCCATTCTGCTCTGTTTGGTCAGCATTTCCAAGTCTTGTGCATCTGCGCTCTCTGAGTCTCTGCATCATCATTGCACCCGGGGAATGACTGTAACGCACTGTAGTGGCATAGTGTATCTGAATACAGGCTGTGTGCATTTTTCTGTGGATTGAGCGTTTTGATACTTTCACAGTATTTACATAGCACTTCGACCTGCTTTATAATTAAAAAAAAAATACATTGAAATTTCACTTTTTACAATATGGAACCACTAAAAATATTGCTTAGAGGAACTAATGCTCTCTTTTGAAAGTAGAAAAAAAATTCCAGTGCAAATGAATGAAAGATGCTATGCTGATTGACTTGACACACTTATTTATCTTGCTCATACTTTTAAGTATATATATATATATATAATATAATATAATATTAATAATTAAGTTTTAATACTCTCAGTATCCGTTTATAGCAAAGGTGAACACAACAACTTCCGACACATTCCCTACAGACTGTTGAAAGTCATTCTGGAGAAAATGAAACCACTTACGTTGAAGGTAATGTAGGTTCACCAAAAAAGTTCAGTTTATAATTCACAATACTTGTACACAAAATAATTCATTAATTTTTCTTAAACATCCACTCTCTATCTTGGCATTTTCAGAGACAAATCTTCTTTTCAGTTATAGTAGAACTTTTCACGGTCTTGTTATTTAAAACAAATTTACCAAGTGTTTTTATTGAATTTCATACTCAAGACAAGACTGCTCCTTTTCCAACCTCAAGCCTATAAAGTTTATTAGTATTTGTCCTTTAAGTTTCTATTTTTACAGAGTACCACATATTCTATCTCTCTTGAATCTGATACTATTTACTTAATTTGTGTACTTAATTGATGATTTTTGCTTTTAAATGTTTTGTTTTATGTATTTATTTCACCTACACATACCTGTGTGTTGCATTGATTAAGGTCTTACTCCCCTGCACAAGCTTTAAGTAAACTATATTAGTTCTGAAAACAGTATGTCTTGCAAATGATACACAATTGTTAGCACAATGTAGTATAGCACACCAAAAGGAGATATTCTACTGAACAAATTTGCAACTGCTTGTACACTTTTACAGATTCTTTTTCCAGTTGTAAAAAAACATGTGCAAACCACTGTTAGAGATGTGTGTGTTGCATTTACAGTATGTGCTTGTGTCCACACACACACATATATATAAATATAATTTTAACATATGTACAATGGTTCTATTAAATTAAATACATTTATTTTCATTTATTTATAAGGACAACGCACACATTTCTGTAAATGTGCCGATATGTTTTGAGACCATCATATGCTAATTCCTTTTGTTAGTATGTAAATTCCTGCATAGTTTAAGTGGACAGATTGGATATTGCAAACTATGAATGCAGCTTGAATAGATGGGGATTAAATGGGGAATCCATTCAACGTTCCCCTGCATCGCAAATGACAAAACCCAATTTACAAAATGCAGTGCAGTGACTGGTGCAAATTTCTCGTCATGATCATGAGCTGCTGCTTGGATCTGTAGGAACTAGCTGGCGCAGCAGCAGTCCACAGCGTTGAGTCTGTGAGGCTGAGACAGCGACATCTGTGCTCGGCTGTTGCGAGACAGATGAGATGGCATAGCGACTAGACAAGCTAACGTTACCTTGACACCTGGAAGATATTGGATCTTTGTTTTTTCGTCTGTTTGTTGTGATTTAGTTAGCTATTTGCTTAAGCTTGCTAGACGCAGGTTAGTCACCAATGCCCTCACATAGCTAGATGTCTATCTAACTTGCTGCAAGCTAGCGTTAGCTCGCTGCTGGTACCCTTCAGTCATTGAAGTAGCCGCATAAACATGCGGATCATCGAGGCGGAGACCCCTGGGACATCTTTAACGTCAAACGCTTTCTGCAGGACACGAGTTTCGACTAGCCGCTGACTGGACTCTCCAGAGTTGTTGTGTAAATGTGGCTTAAGATTCTTCATTTATATGCATGTGTAAACTCCAATCTGTTAGCTAGCCAGTTAGCGTTCACGCTGTCAGTTAGCTTAGCTGCTAACCGCTACAAACAATAAACAAGCTAACAAAACAGTTTAACGTTACCAGGGATGAGTGACCAAACGTGTACTATGGTGCATTCAATTATCAGGCATCGTGTATTGTCTGTCATCATCTTGCTAACTATCTTTTATTTTAATTTAGTCCAAACGTTGTAGTTGCTAACTAGCTAAGCCAGCGGTATGGCTGCCATAGCCACAGATGCTAACGATAGTTAAAGTTCCTAGCGTCATTGTTAGCAGGCTATTCGACATCGCAGACATGGCCATGCTTACCAACGCGAGGGATGACATGTTGAAAACGTCGTCTCTGTTCACTAAGTGTACATACGTGCATGCTGGCTGACCCAGTTTTTCTTTCTAACAAATTGACATCAAATGATAAAGCTTGTTGATTTACGATACTTGTAGCTATGTGGTGTTAATTGTAGCTTAACTAGCCGGTGTATTTGATGGAGATTCCATTGTATAATGTTGGCGCTAGTACAGGACCAAGTAAAGTTGACGTGATATCTTGGGCTTAATATTGCACAATTTAGACAAAGTTGCTTAAGCTAACGGACATGTTAGGCAGAGCAGCGTCAATACCAGAATAGTTAAGTTATAAGTTGAGTTCTCAATCCCCTTGTTATTAGCTACCTTTCAAAGTTGGGCCAATAATTCGTTATCCAGACAGGTAGTCTCGCATTGCCAGTTATTTACACAGCGCTGTGTCTACTCTACTATGACTACCGGGCGGCAGCAGCGGCTCATGCTTATGTCGATATTTTCCACGTTCAGGATTATAAAATAGCGCAATGCGTATTTTTCTAATGGACTTCAACCTTTTTATTGATTTAGCTAGCTAGTCTAGTGTAAGCAAACTGCAAAACCTCATGGAACTACCACATGCTTGCCCTAGGGATACATGGGAAAGTGAATAAGGCACACAGTGTCATCAGATAGATAGAGCTGCAGCAAAAGTTCAAAGTATCTTTATTGTCCCTTATGGGCAAATAGGTTTGCAGATCTGTGCAAATGAGCAATCTACAGGCACAATATTGTCTATCTACTGTCTAACGTGCGTATGGCAGCAGGGATGAAGGGAACGTATCTCTTGGTCATTATAACACTTTCAAACAACTAGCTGAGGGTCACAATTCAAACTGTCTAAACAGGTTTATCTTTGGCACTCCAGAAGGGAAGTAGCCTTCCTAAAAACCTGCGTGTTATGTAAACTGGACTTGATTGCTCCCTGAAATCTTCTGATAATCTACCATTGTACCCGGGGGGGGGAATTTTGTTTATATATATATATATATATATATATATATATATATATATATATATATATATATATATATATCTATATCTATCTCTCTATCTATGTCTCCCTCCCTCTCTCCCAGCTTTGGATCCCAGGCACATTACATTTAATATAAACCCATTTTCCACATTGTACCTGGGCTGTTGTTACCCTGTCTGTTTACCCCACTTCGTATTTATTGTACATATAGCAAAATGTCAAATGAAGCTAGAACAATACAATGCCACATATGTTGGACTTTGATAGTGTGCTTTGTTTATCTCAGGAAGTACAGCCAAACGTGTACATGGGAGTTGCCTCTAGTAAGATCAATAGGAACTGTGTGTTCACTGTTTGATATTTTGTGTGTTTCAGAAAGGGGAAAGAAGGACTCAAGGACCAGATTGCCTGCTGAACTTTTTTGCCTCTCAGACAGATCACCAGGGACCATGCTTACCATTCTAGCTGCTGGGTCTATGTTCTTTCCGGGCCTTTTCCTACTGTCCAAACAATGCCTGAAGTCCATCCCAGCACTGAGGTGGAGCGAAGGAGATGCAGTCATTGTATCTGCCAGGTGAGACCTTTTTTTTTTAAAAACTTTTTTTACACTTAAATAACAACAGTGGTGCTTTTACTGCAGTGCCATTCAAGTTGTTTTAGACTTAAGCTCGTGTTCAGTTTGTTTGCATGACTCAAGTATGACATGTTGCTGGACTTATGCCACTTTTACCAAGAGCTTTCAGCTGGATATTGTTTGCATAAAAGCGTTAACTAGGCAGTCTAAAACTTTCACTACACTACATTGGCAAACTAGAAAAACATTAACGCGCCTTTCTTTGCTCCCAGGTTGGTTTCATCAGTTCAGGCAGTCATGGCTTCTTCAGCTGGCTACATCATTGCTTCATCCTGCGAGGACATCCTCGAGGACCAGTACGTCAAGAAATGCTCATCAGAATATATTTCACCCTATTCACCAAGCCATGTAACACATTAGCTGTCAGAATTTGTAATTTCACATGCAAAGGCAGCTACAAATGTATACCATAAATTTAAGTTGATGCTAATGCCTTTACCCGTAGTATAAGCAGGTTTTATTATTTATAATTCTCATTAAAACTGCTCTGTTTGAGGGAATTCTTGGCTCATACCGTTTAATTGATATCTATTCTTTCTGTTTTTTTAAAGCATGCTTCTCTTCCTCTCCACACAGGCATTGGTTGACTAGCTCTTACATCATGTTTGCCGTTCCCTACTTCGTGTATGACATCTACGCAATGTTCATGTGCTACTGGTACAAGCTGCGGGTCAAAGGGCACGAGGAGGCCTCGGCAGCCCCCCAGCGCATGAGCGCAGCACTGACCAGCTACTTGCGTCGCGAGTTCCTCATGGTGCTGCACCATGTTGTCATGGTCACCGTTTGCTTCCCCGTCTCTGTGGTAACTGTCACACATTACTCTTTCTTTTGAGCTGAGATTTGAGTGAGGCAAGGGAGAAGTCTAGCAGTGAATCTGTATTCAGCTACCTGCTCTAAGGTATTTGTAACTACCTTTTCCAAAATAATTGCATTATTAGTTAGGCCTGCCACTAACGAAGATTTTTATCGATTAATCTCTCATTTTTCTCTCTCAATTACATATTCCGTTTTACTATACTGTTAAGACAAGGAAAAGCAAAAAGAAATCCACATTTGAGAAGATAAAACAACTGAATCTATAATTTATTTGCTATAACTGAAACGACTAATCAGTTACCAAAATAAGTGTTCATGCTTTTGTTGATTGTCTAATCGTTGCAGCTCTAAATTGTGTAGGTATTTATCCATAGCCACCACAGCGGTGCATGTAAACACATGTATTAGAAGGGTGATATAATCTCATATACACTTATTGGAGAATAATTAACCATCTTAAACAGTATACTCTTGTTTTTTTAAGTGAATTTGCTATTTGATCCCATAGACATCTATGAAACAAGCTATGCAAAGTTCACTATGAGTTTAGACTGCTTGTAGAGACATTAAAAAGCCATCAACAAATAATCCACCTCTTTTTCTCTTTTTCTAGTTTTGGCGACAAGGAAAGGGAGATTATTTCCAGGGTATAATGTTTATGGCTGAGCTCAGCACTCCATCTGTCTGCTTAGGAAAAATACTCATCCAGGTAAGAGTCTCGGTTTAGCTTCAAAGAAGATTTGGGTGGTTGTTGCATGTGTCACACTGAAGTTCTTTGCACGGTCCATTTCTTTTTCCCACCCTTTTTCATTCAATGAAGAATATATTTCCCGTCATTCCCTGCATGCAGCTTGTTCATGCCCATCGGCTTCTGTTGCTGTCACTTACATGAACAGCACAGTCAGACATCAGCCATTAACTGGTAACACAGTTTGTTTCAATGCAGGTTGTAGGAGCTGCACCCCCTGTAATTGTTTTAGGTTTAATGTGGATGTGTGTACAGTGTTTCAGTGTCTGAGTGAAAGTTTTCCCTCCATTGCTCTCTGCTTGTCCCCCATCTGAGGCTCGCACAGCTGTTAGCCCTCTGAATGTAGCCCCTAGTATTTAGACTGGATATTTAGAAGATACAATATCAGCTTGTCCTTCTCCCCTCTATCACTCGACACCCCTCCCGTCTCTAACAACAGTGCATGTGGCTGTTTGATAAACAGCAGCTGGCTAAAAGCTTTAACTCTCTTACACCTATAGAATAAAAAAAAAAACAATGGAGCATTGAAATTCAGGGATATGAGACTCGTGAATGGGCTCTCTTTTAGAAAAATGTTTGTATGCTTGTTCTCTGTGTTATCTCACTGAAGCAGGCTGACTGTTCAACATAAAAGTTAAGTCATTTGCTCTAAACAAATGGAAATGTAAAAACTGCTTCAATAACACACACACACTCTGTCCTACCGCCTTCTGTAGAGTTCAGTCAGTGTTCAACCTGCTGCATGGCATACCGTGTTCTCCACCGCCACATGTTCAGTCCATGCAGATAGTATTCCCTATTAATAGATGGAACAATTTTAGTATTAACAACAAAACAGTTGCAAATGAGATTAACACCGTCAGTTTTCACCAAACTACTGCTTGCTTTTCTTTTTCTCTCTCCCGTCCTCTCCCTCTTTTTTTTCTGCTCTCAGTACAAACAGCAACACACTCTCGTGCACAAGGTGAATGGGGCTCTTATGCTGATCACTTTTTTCATCTGTCGGGTCCTCCTCTTCCCTTACCTCTACTACGCCTATGGAAGGTATGTCTGTCTTTCATCTCTGTTTTTTCTCATGTCCTGCTGTCTCGCTCAGCTTGGGTTGGTAAATTGCACAGCCACATGAGCTCTATCTTCTGGATAGAAGACTTAGAATGCGTGTTTACAATCCTTTGTCTTTGGACAGGTACGCGTCCATTCCCTTCCACATGGTTCCCCTGTCGGTGCCCTGGCACTGTAACCTAGGTGCTGCTCTGCTCATGGCGCCACAGCTCTATTGGTTCTCCCTAATTTGCAGGGGCGCCCTGCGACTATTCACGGGCTCCACCCGGTCTCGGAGACCATGTGTGACAACGGACGCAGCCAAGGAGAAGCAGGTGGATGGCACCGCACTGCCCCAGCCTGCCAACGGCTACAGCGCATGCTCCTCGGAGCCCGAGCTGGCCACTCACTGAGATGAGTGGTGGGGTGGGTGGGGGAGGGAGGGAGGGAAGGGAGGTGAATGTACCAATGAGTATGTAAAGGAAAGAAAGCTGTGAGGGAAAAGTGAGACTTGAAACAAGTAGCAATATGAAGAAAGCTACAGATGATGGCCTCAAATAGTGCTGAAGTATTTGTGGCCAGCAGTCAAACTCTTGACAACCAATACTTTTGGTTGCTGACCTTCAAGCACTTCAGCTTGTCAGTTTGTAGGAAACAAGTTGAGTGTTAGTGCACTCAGTATTTAAAGATGTCATCAGGCACTGTGACAGATAACATTGAGTAACATGCACTGACCTGAGAGGAATTTGCCTGGATGAATAGCAAGCAGGTGGCTATTTCCCTCATGTAGATCAAATTCAGTCCTCTCTGCCTCATGGTATAGGAAGAGCAGGAAAATAGGAATGTATTATATTGTATGTTAGTACATTTGCTGTAGATGAAAGGCCTAATTCAGTTTAGTAATGAAGAAAACATGTCGGCTAAGCAGTATTTTGACTTGTTAGTGTTTAATATCTGTATCCTCTATGTAGTCACTGTCACTCTAAGAAAATGTTACCAACCTGCAGACTGACTCATCTTTAGAAAGGAGATAATCTCATAAGACTGTATTCTGCTGCCTTATCCCTTTTTCTTTGCCGTTTTCTTTAGGTTTTTATTAATTTTTTTATCCTCAGAGAAGGAAGAGGCTTTCTCAGGCAGAAAAATGTGACGGGTGTACATAGCCGATGTAAAATTGTCCCTTTTTCCATGTCAGTATTAGGTTGATGTTTGTTTAAAAAAAAAAAAAAGTAATTTCTGACATTTTTTGACATTTCAGCATTAAAACACTGTTGTACGGCTTAGTGTATGCAAACTTCCCTCAAATGTTACGACAGGGTTTCTCGTTTCAGTGTAGATATGACTTCATTCCATTTACTGGTATCACAAAGTGTTTGTTTTTTGCATACGAGGAAGTGATGCACAGTAGCAGTCACTTAAAAAAGGAGTGTTTTTTATTTTATTTTATACTGATACAAATCTCAAAATATCCATTTGATTGGCTGGACTATTTCAGTAAGAATCCATAAGATTTGAGTATTTATAGCTTTGTCAGGGGACTTGCAATTATGCAGTTTGAAGGGAAAACAAAAGCGAAAACTACTCTCGTAGGGAAGCATTCTCTTGTGATAGACATGCATCACATTTGTCCATGGCAACTATTTTGATGTTTCTCACTTTTCTTTTCTTTTTTAACCATTATGTTTATGAATTGTTTTAAACATTTTTCATTGTATAAATTGCTTCAATCAATTAGCCGTTTATTTGAGCCACTGGTTCTATGAACCTCCTATGAACAAACTGGCTAGTTTTTATCATTTTATTTTTGTTTGAAGCGGCTTCACTGTCCTAGAAATGGGTAAAAGGAAAAAAAAGATGAAGCTCCAAAACCATCTGGGCAACTGTGGGCATGTTGAACACAGAACATCCATTCCCCTGTTTCATGAACTCAAGGTACTGCTTCTTGACAATACTAAAACATTTCAACTGATGTACTGTATATTCCACAAAATGCTTGTTATTTATTTGTATTTATTTATTTATTTGGTTTGTGGTTTTGAATGCATATTTATGCATACATATACTATATGCTTCTGAGCCTTATGTAAAGGCTGTATTGTTACTCCAACTTAGCTAAAATAAACTTCTCTGTCCTGAGCCTGCCTTGACTCTGTTTTTCCCCTACGCTTTGTCAATGTTGCATAATTTATCAAATGCCATTTTTGAAATCTGGACAACATTGTTCAAGTATAGGCATAGACTATAAAATAATCATAGGGTAAAAGTGAGCCTCAAGAGGGTGCCAGAATCCATGCATTTTTGTAATATGACGCTATATACTGCATTCATGATCATATGCCATATTTGTCTATATTTACCCTTACTGCACACTGATTACAACCGTTAACGTTTCCCATGGTTAAAATGTTTATTGCCAAGATACAAAACACACATAGAAAACATACAAAACTCGGTAACATTAAAAAATTCAAGTTTTGAGAAATCATCAGAAAGCTCTTGGCCTTATTTGCCTGTGGTCAAGTCTTCATCTCTTAATACTTAGTATCTCCTCTGTCTCGGGGAAAAGATGGTGTTGGGGTTGCTGTCTCGTTCCCTCTCCTTCTCCCGCTCCTTCTGGCTGTTTGGAGACAGAGCCTCCTCCAGCTTCTTTTCGCTCTTGAATAGATCTCGACCTGTGCGCATGATGTGCTCCTCAATTTTGCGGTGCCGCTTCATGTCTGACAGTACTTTGTCCAGCCGCGCTTCCCTTTTCACAGAAGAGCGGGCTGAAGATCCTGGGAGAGAAGGAAAAAAACGTCAACCGGATTTCCCTAAAAGTACTACTTCTACTGAACTTCTAGAATATAATGAAAAGCAATGATGAAGAGCTAAGAGAAGACAAAACACTGGTGGAATGTAACGTGAAGTCTTTTCTTTTCATGCGCACAACGTGTATAAAATACAATTTTATTATGAATTAAACTACCCAACAATATGCAGGCCTACAGTACAGCTGAAATGATTAGCCAATTGAACACTAAGTTGATTGACAGAACTGTTTTGATCGTTTCCAGTTTCTAAAATATGGGGATTTTTCTGCATTGTGTACTTTTAATTTTAAGTCAGTTTTCCTGATGATACTTTTACATACTTTTACTCAAGTAACATTTTCAATGCAGGACTTTTACTTCTAACAGTATTTTTACATTGTAGTATTAGTACTTTTACTTAAGTAAAGAATCTGAATATTTCATCCATCACTGCTCATCATTGATCAAGGTTTTAAAAATCAAATCTTAGTTATTACCTGGTGTTCTGCGTCTGTTCACGAAGGCATTTTTCGGAGTGGCTTGTGTTTGCTCTTCATTAAAGTCAAACTCAGTTGGAGTAGGAGGCCTGGGAAAAAAGTAATTTGCCTTTACATTACCTGTACACAAACCAAAAATATGTAGAAATGAAAATAAGCATACTGACCTGCGTTCTCTCTCGTCCCTCTCTCTTTCCTTTGCTGCCTCTTCCTCGTCATCTCTTTCAGGTGACGGGGTGCGTTCAGGTGTAGGGGGCCTCCTAGGAAGAGGCACAAAGTTCAATTCCAGCATCTCCCCTTTAGAGAGGAGCTCATAGAGTCTTTTGATCTCAGCAGGAGGGGGCATCCAGTTTTTGGGGTCCTCCATTTCCTCGTCACTGTACGCAAGCTCCCATTCACCATCCACTCCTGCAGCCTGCTGTCCCTCTTCACCATCCACCCCTGTGTCAGCCTGAGGTTCATCCTTGTGTGCGTCTTCTTCCACTGCATATGTGTCTCCATCTGAAAAGGCAGCAAAAACTTAATTATTACATTTTATGTAGATTACTGCAGATAAATTATACTATGATATGTCACATATATTACATAAGCACTGCGTAAAACTTGGAAACAACTTGGGGAAATAATTCCAAGCTATTTGAGCAGGAAAACAAAGGTCACAACAACTGTTATAAAACATCTTGTGAACACACATCTGGATTGGGCACTTTTAAGACTGTGAATTGAGACTTTTTCCCTTAGTGGTAAAACTTCTTGCCTATGTGTACTTGATGTTTAGCTGCAGATACTAAAAGGTCCCTCTTTCTTTATTCGTTTCTTAATATAGTTACCCTTTATATCCTTGGTTGCTGTATCCTCATCTGTGGCAGCTGTCATCTCTGTGTCCTGTTGCTCTGTGTTGCCCTGTTCCTGTTTGCCTGCTGCAGGTCTTTCTGTGTCCTTCACACCCAGAGCCTCTATGCCCTCTCTCAGTGAGGAGTCTGTGGCCTCAGCCTGCATCCTTCCAGTTCCTGCTGCTGAACTTTATAGCCACGGATCTGCTGAACAGAAGCATGAATTATGAAAAAATATTCGTATTTTAGTACACCCGAAAGTAACTATAGGTATGTGAAGTAAGAGTTATTTGAGAACTAGCCAAGTATAGTAGTATCATGCCTATAACGTTTAAATTGTAAGCTAACGATAGCTGTTAACTTTGCTGAACGGCAAGCAGTCAACAAAGCAACACATGAAACGTAATGTTGTCTTTATTGGTTAACTTCAGGCCTAACCGTCAGCTATTTCTGGACAGCAAATAACAATGAGATAAGATACGTGCCTTAAATTGTCATTACCGAATGTCCGGGTTCTTGTAGATCACTGCTGTAGCTAAATGTTAGGTCCAATTATCTTTCCCAGTATATTAAATCACCAAAGCGCTCCATGAGACTTGATACACGATTATACAGAGACGTAAACATAGCGCCATTTTGGACTAGGAGAGCTGTGTGACAATCTGCTTGGTTCTGCGCATTCCCGCTGATTCAACATCATATGGACAGTGCATCGACGGAGCGAACAACCGACAGCAGTAGGTGTGTGTGTTGTAGAGATCTACTTCAAGCACGACTTCATGCGCAGCGCGCAATCGCATAAAGGACTGAATGCATGTCGGCCGAAATGTATTAAACATATTTTGCTTCACTATTCACTTTGATGCTTTATTTAAAAACATGCATATATAGTAATATGACATAATGTTGACCACTATATTTGATGCACGAATTAACCTAATTTATAAGGACGCTAGACGTCAAATAGGCGCCAGGGTGTGATTGAGTTCTGATTGGTTAATGGTCGTTTCCGGTTGCAGTGCTCCTCATTTGAAAAGTGTTCGGTTATGCTTTGAGCTCGCCATTGTTAAAAGACAGCGTCCGCAATGTTGCTTAAAGTGAAACTTGCAGCATAACAAACGTTTTAAACAAGGAGTCACCAAGTAATATCGGTAAGCACTAACAAATTATCAGTAATACCCTCGGTAAAGCAGTAACTAACCGTAGCTAGGCGAGTAACTTACCTTTTACGTGGCGTAACGGTAGCTAACCTTAGCTTGTTATTAGCCGAATGGAGCTGACGTTATCGCAAATGAGGTAAAACGTCTATTAATGGAATGCTTTGTTTGAGGGAAATCTCAATTTAATTTATATCCACCGGTTATCACAGTTGTTAATAATCTGCTTTATTTAAATGTCACTTTTCACAGATAAGGTTAAACAGCGTGAATGATGTTATCTAACTAACGTTAGGCCTTTTGATTTAAGGAGTTCCAACATGGCTCAGCGTGTGGCGGTACCAGATGGAGTAAACAAGAAGACGTCCAGGGTTCGCGTAGCGGTTCGTCTGCGACCCTATATGGACAATCAAGATGAGAAAGACGAAGGACCGTGTGTAAGAGGCCTGGACTCTCAGAACCTGGAAATAATTAACTGGAGAAATGCTACAGAAACAGTCAAATACCAGTCAGTATCCTCAGCCTCTTAGCACTCAACTGTTATAATTTCTAAATGATTCTATTGTTACAACCTATATCTATATGTATCCAACAGTTTCGACGCTTTTCATGGTGAGCAAACGACACAGCGAGAAGTTTTCGTTTCATCAGTGAAGCCCATTCTACCACACATACTAAATGGACAAAATGCCAGTGTCTTTGCCTATGGACCAACAGGAGCTGGTTTGTTACAGAAACATTGCATTTTTTTAACTAGTAAATTGTTTACTTACACTTAAATATGAATCATTTTAATTATGTGATATCTTTAAAAGCAATATAATATATTTGTCATAATAATTTGAATTAAGAAATGTTGTTAAATACTATTTGTGTAAGCTTATATAGAGACAATTTGTTAAAAGAAACTCCTTTTGTATATGGATGCTCTGTTTTCCTGTCTGTGTGCTCACTCACCACATCCTCTTTTTCATAGGTAAGACCCACACCATGATGGGCAGTTCAGATCAGCCAGGGGTGATCCCTCGAGCTGTTGGCGAAGTCTTCAAGCTGGTCAAAGCTAAGGATAAGGATGAAGGATGGGACTACAGCATTGGCATGTCGTATTTGGAAATTTACAATGAGAAGGTATACATGATTGGCAGTATAGTGTGACCCAGTAGTTTCATGCTCTCTGTTCATCGTTAAAGGAATACTTCACCCTCAAAATGACCAATTTTATATCAGTTGCTCACCAAGTGTTACCTTGTTTCTTAAGGAAAACTTTGTTGTTCTCACAACTTTTGCTGTATAATCCAAGTCTTGGTTTCCAGTCTCATGCTCAGTTCTTACCAAATTCATGCATTACATAAATGAGAACGAAACTCAGCTCAACTCATGATCATGTTAATGATGTACACAGAACCAGAAACCACCCACTCCTGTGCCTTAAACCATATCACGCCGTTTTAAGAAACGGAAATTCCTCGACTTCAATTTGAACTGTTCTCATAACTGTGCTCCCCTTCCATGTCCCTAGACTTCCCCATCTTTTCTGTTTTTAAATGATCTGTGGTTATTTAGTTGAGTACCATTTATGTTTGACAATGTACAATCTATTTTTTTTTTTTTTTCCTCAGGTGCTGGATCTTCTATTGCCAAGCTCCCAGGATTTGCCAATCAGAGAGGACAAAGACAAAAACATCTTGATCCCTGGCCTCACTCTCACAACCATCTCGTCCTTCTCAGAGTTTGACAAACACTTTGTCCCTGCCAGCCTCAATCGTACTACAGCTTCTACCAAACTAAACCAGCGCTCCAGCCGCAGCCATGCTGTCCTCCTCATCAAGGTTTACTATATAATCTCATCAACACTGAGAAAGGACTATTTGTTCATTTATAATTATCTTTGAGAGTCACTTTTTTTTGTTTTCTATATGCATGGTTATCCAGTATCTAGTCAAAACAGCATCTTAAACAGGTTGTGGCCTCTGAGCAGTAGGTCAGGATTTGGTAGCTGGTGCTGAAATCAATTCTTTCCTGCAACAATCCCACCAGCAACCTCTAGGCTTTTTGGGACTATTCCGGGAAAGAAACAACTTGTTTCCTTTCACTGACTTTTTCCTGAATTGTTGCGTCCTATGTTGTATTGCTTAATACATAATGTGTCACATTTATCAAAGCCTCTTTTTCTGCCTAACTTGACCCCATTTAAACTTGCATTTCCCTCTTGTCCTCCCTCCCCTGTGTTTCTACCATGTCTGGTCTCTGTGTCATGGCCCTGTGTCAAATCTTAATCTGTTCAATGATCTAGGTTGTACGGACTCAGCGCGTCCTGCCCCACAGACAACTGACAGGAAAGCTGTACTTAATTGACTTGGCTGGGTCTGAGGACAACCGTCGCACCGGCAACCAGGGCATCCGCCTAAAAGAGAGCGGCGCCATCAACCTGTCTCTCTTCACTCTCAGCAAGGTTGTGGACTCTCTTAACTCTGGCACTGCCGTCCGCGTGCCTTACAGAGACAGTAAATTGACACGGCTGCTACAGGACTCTCTGGGCGGCTCGTCACACTCCGTCATGATCACCAATATTGCACCAGAGTACAAATACTATTTTGATACGTTTAATGCGCTCAACTTTGCCTCCAAATCCAAACTCATTGTGAACAAACCCTTCACCTGTGAAACTGTGGCTGTGCTGCCAGGTGAGTAAACCTGAGAGAATTACAACTTTTTCTTCAAAGTATAGAAAGAAATGTAACCGGTCAAAAGGAAGAGTGTAATCCAAGGCCAATAGGAGGCACCTGTGTCATATCGCAAAGTAAATAGCTGGCGGTCTCTGGTTGTGATGGATGCCAGAATTTTAGTTTCAAACACCCCTGAAGTGTGCCGTTTTTATGCATTTTCTTTCCTATAGCATTGTCTTAAGTACATTCCTGATGCTGTTCCTTACTGCAATGCAGCCTTGACTGATGCTGTGCACCCTTCATCTGAATTGCTTTAGAAAACTACACAAACAGTGCTGCTGGAGTGCATTGAATACTAAACTGTTAATTTCCCTTCTGCCTTCTTCTCCAGTAAAGCGAGCCAAAGAAGACCACAAGGCAGGGGTGTCTGGCACTGAGCCACCGAAGAAGAGGCATAAAGGCGACCGGAAAACTGAACAGGATGGTTCCTCACCTTGTGCACATTTTCACAGGTTTAAGATTCACACACAGACATGTTATTTGTTTGGCTAATCAGACTTAGGAATTGTGTTGGTTGACTGTGAAGAAATTGAATCTGCTAAAAGCTACATCATCAAATCCAATCCACGCTGCTTTAAATGAACCGTGGCCTCAAATCAGTGGGCCATGATTTTATAGCTTGTCCTGAAAGCAACTCTGCACTGCTCCCATTGGCTAAAGCTGCTGTGCCTACTGGCATCTCTTTAGGAAAGATGCACTTGGGCAGAGATCTACAGGGGGGCACTGTAGCGCAACCCCCCCCAGCTGCCCCCCTAACTTTTGGTTTCATAAAACTGCTTGTAAAAACAACTGCCACTATGTCAACAAACTTCTTAAAACCTTGAAACAATTTATATTAATACATAATTGTAGATGTAATTGTAGCGAGGCTGCTGTGTGGTGGCCCTGCATCCTGACTGACTGGAGCGACTGAGCTGCCAGGCGGGTCAGATAAAATAAGACGCATTCTGTTCTATTTTCTATTCTATTTGTCTGTATTCGTAAATATTATGAAGCCATTTAAGTAAATTTCAGCTAAATTTTATTTCGAGTTTACTCTTAAGACACTTTACAGTGTTAGACTGTAAAGTGTAGTCTAGACTACACTATAATTTACAAAGACCCAACTAGTCTCCCAAGAGTAAACATTTGGTGCAACAGTGGTGAGGATGATTATATACTATGACTATAGTTAATAGCTGTAGCAGTTCAGGGTGTTGAACATAGGGCATAGCCGTGCATTTACATGTCTTCCCTTGCCATCATCTCTTGCTACCCCTTTACCACCCCATGTAAAATGTTCTAGATCTGCCACTGGATGCACTGTTGTTGCCATCTGTTATCAGGTGTATAATTAGTCTTTGTTATGGGAACCTTTGCACTATGTATTCCTTCAACCTTTTTGACTTCTGAGTGCAATTCAAAGCCCCTACATACTTTTCAACTTGTCTTTCTTGATTTGGTTTGTTTCCCTTTCAGTCCAGCAGAGCCATCAGTAATGGACAGACTAGTAGCTCTGGAGAAGCTGATGATGAACTGCCAGGACAAAGATAAGCTCAGCATGCTGAGTGTGGCTCAGTCTCGCAAGGAGATCCAGGTGAAAACGCACACCTTCATCAACTTGAGTTCATCCACCTGGGAGTCATGTAACCCTGCATACTCTTAGATTTTTAATAATTCATATCTGCACCTGGACCAACTTTAGTCTCTTCTGTCTGTATAGGATATGCCAGAAGCTGACAGCTGCCAATCCTTTAACTGATCGATCAACTCTTCTTATTGGATATTTGATAGCCAACCTTGCCACTCTTTGTTTTCACAGGAGCTCAAGGAGAAGCATAGGGAGTTTGAGAGCAAGGCCATGCTGTTCAGTCGGATGCCTGGAGAAAAGTCCAGTGCCAAACTGGAGCCTGCTTTCAGTAACAATGCTCCTCTGCAAAGAAAACAGTCAAATGCCACAAACGCCAAAAAGCAGCAGGCCGTGGTCCAGCCCCTACAAGGTCTGTTAGAAATGACTGACTAAATAGATGTAACTTATCTATTCACATGCTAAATTCAAGTTTTATGAATTTAGCTGAAAGTCAAATAAAAATTAGTTCCATCTCATGGGAACTCTTTAAATCATCCTTAAATGAGAGTGCTAAAAGAAAAAATAACATGGAAATATTTGTAATGTTCTGCTGTTCATGTTTCCTCAAAGTAGTCACTCACTAATTCTATCCTGTTGAATCACTGGAGTTATTGATGAGCTGCCATTTGATACAAGAGCTCAGTCTACAATATAGGAGCCAAATGTATCAAATGACGATGAGGAGGAATGATTTATACACCCCTCAGCAGCTTGGGGAGTGAGGCGGATACCTGGGTATCTATCTCACACATTTAGTTTTAAAATGGCACTAAACCCCAAACAAAATGTGAGCTACTTATTTTTTTAATGCATTTTTTTTAAATTAAAATTGTGGGTCCCCCTCTTCCGTTGAGTATTTTTAAGTGTTCTAATGTGTACCATTAAATGTATTACTCTGTGGTTTCCTCATCAGTGTCCCAGTTCCAGCCTCTTCAGCAGCTTGCCGTCGTCAAAAAACAGTCTGTCTGCGTTAAGGAGAGGAAGATTTCAGACCCGGTTGAGGTCAGCATCCAAGCTTTGACTGCTGTGCTTAGCTTGACACAGCTGCAGAATTGCAAGCATCAGATACAAGTCGATGTAGTGAATTAGGTTCAATTTGTTTGTCTTGACAGACACTGCCTTTGATTTATGAGGTCAAAATGAAACTCCTTTTCAGACTGACAGTTAAGAAAACAAGTGTTAATTATGTTTTTATTTTTTATTTTAATACTGCATATGTCTTTTCAGCCTCCCAATGGTAAAGAGAACAGCTGGGAGTTCCAACTTGACACATCTGTGTTGGAGCACTCCAGGCAGAAAATCCTGCACATTCTGAATACTGGCTCACTCAAAGAGCTGAAGGGTCTGCAGCAGATCGGAGACAAGAAGGCAAAGCTCATCCTGGGCTGGAGGGAGATCCATGGTCACTTCATGAAGGTGAGTGGAGGAGATGTCTGGCTCAGATCTTTTGTTTTAATTTTTTTTTCCTCACAATTTGTTCTACAATACCTGTACACGTCATCACTGGGTGCTACATAAGACTGTGACACCACAATACTGCACCAAGTGCAACCTGCACAATTAATTTAAAGTGTGTGTGTGTGTTATTTCATGTATATTGTATCCTAGTATTTCATTTATATTGTGTGCTGTGACGGATTTTGCTGCTGTAACACCATAATTTCACTTTTTGGATTAATAAATATCTATCTTGTCTTTAGCGTTTTTCTGACTTCATTTACTTGTGTTGACTTTGTGTATGGTTTGTTTTTTGCAGTTGGAAGATGTGGTGAAAGTTGAGGGTATGACAGGAAAGAGATTTTCCACCTTCATGAAGGTAAGCCAAGTCTTCAGAAATTTTTTTTTTGCTACGGTTGTTCTACCACTGACCCAGACTGACAAAAATTAGCTGGATTTCCATGAAAATATGGATGAATTGTACTAATTTTGGTGATAACTTTTTCACACTGACTCCACAAGTTTGACATTTGTGGTTTTTAAGTGAAATGTTTAAGAAAACCTTTAATGACACTCTTGGATAGTTTGTCATGAACACAGTTGAGCTTTCATCTAGCAACCTCATCAGGTCAAAAATAATATGGTTTATAACTAAATACTGCAAACGTGATGGCATTCCCATCAGCATCAGCTGTAGGCTACTTAATGTTTTATGTAAGTAGCAAACGTTAGCATACCAAACTGCTAACCACCAACATGTTGGCACTGTCACTGTGAGCATGTTAGCATTGGCCTTAAAGCTCCAAAGCCGCTAGGATGTCTCTGCTCTAATAAACTGGAGATAATGCCTGTTGGAGCCATTACAACATTTTGTTTTGGTTTGTTTATATACTATGTATAAATTCTACACTTTTATGTTTGAACACTGTGTGGCGCATTGCCGGGGAAGGCATAAAGGTAATCAGCCTCAGGTACACAGGTGTGTGGAGAAACGGGGAAAGCATACAGCTTTTCACCGTGTTGGTGCATGTCAGTTTTGGTGTCAGTTTCGTGTCAGTCGTGTTAGTGCATGTCAGTCGTGTGAGTCGTGTTAGTCCATGTCAGCCACGTGTCAGTCGTATTAAGGTTTGAGTTTGACAATTAAACAAATGGGTCACAGCACCGAAATGTAGACAGTACGTATGGACATTGATTATTGGCAAGCAGAATACGCGTCCAAGCAAGTTCTCCCCTGATCCCACCGCATTGGCCTAATGTAGGAGTTGATAAAATACTCTACAATGCCAGTATTTTTACATTATACAGCTTTTAAGGATCTTGCTTTTTCTAAGTACTAATACTTGTTTTGTTTTTTTCACAGGCAAACATCCTGAGTGCCATGGGAAAGTGAATGTTTTTTTTTTTTATTTTTTTTTTAAATCCTACCACGTCTAATGTATTTCTCAGTTTTTATTTGTCATTTATGCTTCGTTTTATGATGTTTTTGTAGTTACTACTGTGTACCAGCTGATGGCGCGCCCCTGCTTTTAAATAAATGTGTCATTGAATATTGGTGTTTGTTTTCATGATCATAAATAAATCTGATCTCCTTTACATATGCCGTATACAATCGCCTCGCAGATCAATCACCATCTCTGGGTGGGAGTTGTCGCCAATCTCTGGTTTTAAAACCAAATTATTCTAATTTATTTGAATACTTGTCCTCTGCGAGGCGGTGACACTAGGACTTTTTTTTTTTTTTTTTCTTAATCGTATAAATGTCACCGACTGACGGGAAGCGGCATCAGTATTCAGTGAAGCAGTTTTTGGGTGAGGAGAGCCTCCCCCTTCTCCCACAGCACGTATACTGCTTGATTTCACTTTTCATTTCACACACACCCCTCTTCTGTGATCCAGCCAGGAGCCTCCCTATCCACCATCACGCTGCGCTACTGGAGCACCACCGCTTCTCCAGCTTTCACATAATATAAGGATTTATTAAAAAAAGAGCCTGCTGTCGGATTATCCACAAAAAATCGCTCGTTTGCACGACATCTTGGCTGTAGAGATGTTCGGTAACGACTGATTTTTTTTTTTTCTGCACCTGAGAATCACGATGCCTTAACCAGGCACGCTCTGGTTGTATTGAGAAGCGCTGGATTAAAAAAAAAAGGTCAGTGTGAATCTTTATAGCCACAATTTTATTTTATTTTTTTAAATTATTACTCCTGTGAATTGGTAATAAATGCAAAATAAATTGCGAAGCTTGAAGCCAATGCAAGCTGCACGTTATTTTCTGCTTATTGCAATTTAGCAGCAGGAAGCTAATTAATGCCCCCTCCTCCACTCGTCCATTCGAGTATTTTCCCTTTGTCCTCATCCTTTCTTGCTCTGTCCTTTTTACCTTCTTGTTTTGTGCCCAACAACCGGTTACCATATAGCGCTTGTGTACACTGAAATAATATGTACACACCTGCGGTGACCGCCGCTGCTCCTATGTCTCCATCTATGCCATGCCTTTGTACTCCCCGTGTCATTGTGACCTGATAGAGCTGATCTGCTATTTTAATATAAGTCGAGATTTACCGTGGAACGTGCGTGTACTGTATCTGCTTACCTCGGGTCTATTTATTTACAATTCAGCATGACATAAGGACTGATCAAAAAATGTTATTTGAAGTCAAAGTGGATTGCAAAGAGGCTTGTCGTGCTATTGAGCCTGGATCCAAACTGTAAATTGGCTAAAGCAGAATGTAGGCTATTAAGGGACTGTATGAAAGTTATTAAAGGGAAAAGTAATTTTCATGTTGCCATAATTATGGAAAACCTAAAAAGATGACGTCCTTTTGACAGACATTTGAGCCATTTATTTGTGAACCATGAGCTGTCATTGTCAAAACATTTTTCATACATATTTAACTTCATCTGTAGATCTGTTTTCTGTTAAGAAGCAGAATATAGTGACGATAGGACCTACTGTAGAATATGTATAAATAATGTGCTCTGTAGCAGGGCTGTAGTCAAGACCACCTTTGTCGAGTCCAAGTCAAGACCGACTCCAAAATGGTTCGAGACCGAGTCCAGGACAATAAAAAAGGTCTCATGCATGACAGTATCAAGACAATCATTTTGGGTTTCACTTTCCCTCCAATATTATCAACATAGTAAAGACACCTGGACTTGGTCGAGACCAAAAGCCCAAAAGCCATATCTGGCAAGACCAATGGCCGAGACCAAGACAAGTCCGAGTACGAGACAAGTCCGAGACCATAGCAGAACGGTCTTGAGTCCGGACTCGAGTACTACAGCCCTGATCTATAGTAATAGAAAGTTAAATCACTAATAATGTTCCTAGTTGATTTTGATGAGGAAAATAAATCCCTGATATGGCTAAATGCACTTTTTAACCTTTCACCCTGTGTTGCATACAAAATTCATTTTACCGATATAAGTATTTGGTCTATTTGAATTGTGTTTGTTTAGAATAAAATAAAATCTGCGGTGAAAAAACACTGCAATCCCAACCATTTCAGAGCATGCTTTTCACAGTAAAATAAGTTTTACAAACTCCCTTTTTAAACAGTCTTTCCCACCACAATTTTTGGACATTCCCTAAGCCGATGGGAGGTAGCAACTTCTGTTTACAAAGCTGCTTAAAACCTTTTTTTTTTGCTCCCAGGTGAACTACAGGCAGGCAGGACACACAGGACAGTACTACAACTAGAGGCTTCATTTCTGTTGCCAACATGGCCGTGAACATCATGCCAGCTCCTGACATTCGGCCAGGGAAGGACCAACCATCGCTGCTGGACCAGGAAGACGCTCTGTCGAGCCAAGCCCCCATCTCTGTGCCGTGCCCACCACTCGGAGATGAACCACTCATCCACAGCAGCAGCAGCCCGGTCAGCACGCAGCCTCCCCGTAGCAAATCCAAAGGCGAGCTAGTCATAGTCATCAACGAGAAGCTGAAGAACAGTAAGTGACTGAGTTTGACCTCATATTAGGGCAGCGGGTGGGTGGAGGAGCAGGAAGAGGAGGAGGGGCGGGGAGGGAAAAATACAGCTGCTTCGTCAGCTCTATAGGAAAAATCAAGTTCCAGTGCACGTGAGAGCTCCTGGTAGAGCACACACACTTTTCCCTCCTCGTGTGTTTGAGCATTTGCCATCCTTTCTGTCCCTCATGTGTAGGCAATGGGATCCACCCAACGTCCACAGAGAGCACCTCTCCAGTCATCTGCTCTCCTCCCAGAAGACAACACTCCATCTCTTACCCCCATCACAGCAAGAGCAGGAAGGGGAGCAGGGCGAGCTCTATCGGCTACACCGCCTTCTCACCAAGGCCGTCAATTTCTCGCCACTCCAGCATCGCCACCAACCCGCCCTTGGACCGGACCAAAATCAAAGACTACCTCTTCCTGTCCGTGCTGGCCTGCTTCTGCCCTGTCTGGCCCATCAACATTGTGGGATTTGTCTACTCCATCATGGTAAGGACAGGATCTTTAGTCTGTTTTTATAACATCTTTTTATTTTTTATTTATTTTTTAACAAATATGCATCCGTATCAAACCCAAGCTAACAGATGGTTCAACTTTCTCCTTCAGTCCAAGAACAGTCTTGAGCAGGGTAACCTGGACGGCGCTGTGCGTCTGGGACGTGTGGCCAAGATGCTCTCTCTGGTGTCACTAGTAGGAGGGACGGTCATCATCATCGCCTGCGTTGTCAACCTGGCCAGTGAGTGTCCCAAATCTGATCTTTAAACCTTAACCTCACCTTTCTACTCCACTCTGTGCAGTGATTCATCCCCTTGAATGTGTAGCAATAGCCCCGCTACCACTGATCTTCTTGGCCCAAACACCTGCTACTCTCACTGTTTATCCCATTACAATATAATATTTAGTTCTGTTAGCACAAACTGACTGTAATCACTGATATTATTACACATTTGCACAATAGTCCACTAGGAACAATGCTTGCACAAGTCTTTCTAGACTGCTGCACTTTAGGAATTATGTCAACGCTACACAAAGATCATAGTATATTAATCACATTAGACTTAAATCTACACTGTCTGACATGTTTGTTGTTGTGCGGATGACCTCACGCCTCCAGCCATAACCGGCTGCATGCCTCAGATTGCTGTGTGTGTATCAGTAGAGTGACATGTTAAGTCCGCTGTCTGTTGTATGCCTTATTGCCCTGTTTGCATGTGCAAAATGTTATGTTTTGCAGGCCCTGTATCACATGTAAAATTATTTATAATGTATGTCAGTGTGTGAGTTGTTTACCTTCTACCAAATAAAGGGATTCTGATAACAGATCAGTCATCAAGAGACTTGTATAGAAAGAGTAGTATTTGTCTTTTCCAGTACTGTATGTGCACATGACTCCACGCTCCATGAAAATCATGGATAGATTGCTTTCTTTTCATTTTCTATCTCAATCTTTCAAATATGTTTGTTTTTCTTTAATTATATTTGCCTTTTTGGCTGTATTTTTGCTTTTTTTAACTGTAAGGTGTCATTGAGTGCTATGAAAGGTGCTTAGAAATAAAATATATTATTGTTATTATTATGTTTAAATATACACATGAAGGGTCAGTCAGTTAAATGATGCTTTGCCTCTTCACTTCAGTTCAAGCAGATACTTGTCTTTGTTTGTGAATGCAGCCTATTGGGTCTCATTAAGCCAAGAGATGTCCTAATTAACTGAATGACTGGAAGAGCAGTTTTACACACAACTTGAGTTGAAGGGCTCACAGCAACAACCTTCTCATTATATAACGTGTCCTTTGTGGTCTATGAAAGTTTATACATCAATATTAAGTTGCAGAAGAAATATCTCCTTCACTAATATGCTTCCTTTTCTTTTTCTTAGTAAATGTGAAAACCTGAGTTTCATCCCAGGATGAAACCGGATAAGACAACTGACCGTCCGGCCCGCACCTGCACCACCGTCTTTACCCCCTAGTTGTTACCTGGATGTGTGACAAATATGCATCCGATATACAGTGCTTACTTGTATTTCTGTAATCTATATAAATCCATTTTTGCTAACGGAAGAAAATAAAATATGCAAATGCTGCTGTTCTGAGTCAGGTGGCTAGTCTGTTAGATGGAGAAGAGAGTAGACAATCTAATCAGCCTCATCATATTCTGGTCAGAATGATTCTTGATAAACTCTTCGAGAATCCCATCACCACTCGTAGAACTGACTCCGACAAGATGGACTAGAATAAGGGGGACCAGTGGAGGTGGTTATTACATTAAACGGGAAGAACCGCCTTCCAAGCTTCAGCACCACATGCAACAAAATGTCCGCCCAAGTCCATCCTTCACTGCACCCAAAGAATCAGAGTTTCAGCTTGCCGTTAAATCACCTTGGATACGTGAAGAGAGAAGAAACTCTTTAGTTCACAGTATCTCCTCTTGTTTCTGACTCTTCTCTGTGGTTCTCATGACTCCCACCCTTACACCTTGTGTTTGAGAGTGAGCGTATGGGTGGCAAAAAGAGGATGAAAAAGAGGCTTACCAAGGACTAGCTGTGGGTGCCAAACTGGAAGGGATTATGGAAAGTCTCACACAGAAGTCATCACTGCAAGGAAAAATGTGTGCCAAACAAATTGAGAGAGAAAGTTTCTTGCTTTGTAAAGACCTAACACTAATCACAAAATTGTGGTATAGAGGATAAGAGTGTGTATTTTGTTTTTTTTTTTAAACTCTGCTGCAACTTTACCGTATATCCGCTCGACACCACTGACCACTGTGAGTCAAAAAAACACCGTAGCAAGACACATTCATTTTACAGTGACACTATTTATGCTACATCATCTATAACCTATCTTTTGATAATGTTTGTAAAAGATCATTTTGAAAACAGAATTTCATAATGTAAAGCTCTTGAAGTGCTATGCTGCAGTTGACAGATGGTGGTAGTATTGTTTATGCATCCCGGCATCACTATTTGGTTAACAAATGAAATCGCTTGTGATTGCAGTCAAAGTTGGTGACTGTAGCCTCCGTCTGCATCCGCAGGTAGCCTGTACTTTCAAACCAGACAGTGTGGCTTCTGTTGTCCCCTAAATCAGTGATGAACACCTTAATTACGTTGTCACACACAGTAGGATGCTGTCTTTTGAATGTGTAAAACATTGGCTCAAACATGGTTTTGTGGATGTGAGATTTGAATAGCAGTTCTGTGGAGAACTTTTTAAGTCTGATTTATTACTATTATTATTAATATTAATATTATTATATCTCTTGTGTATTCTTTACTAATCTACCTGTGATTCTCACTGTGATCTGAAACAACTGTTTTTCATCAAGAATGGATACGACTCCTTATTTACTTTATCCTGGATTTTGAATTGTGTAGATAAACGTCACAACTTCTCATCATGAGTTTACACCTGCTGCAGACAATTTTCTGTAATAATTTTAATAAGACAGTTTTTTTCCCTTTGTTAGCACTTAATATGTAAATTAAATTGTAATCAGCAGTTGATGTTTTCTGCAGATATAACTCTCAATATTGTGACAATTCTCTAATTGATATGAGTTAGCATTAGGTAGTTAGGATTTAAAGTATAGGCACAATAACTGAGTCATTGTGTTACCAAAAGGGTTCTATAATCTTTGTGGTTATTGGCATGTTGTAGATCATTATTAATGTACAATGATAAAAGTTGAAAATTACAAAGATAAGCTGACTTTGAATATTATACTTCTGCAGCATATGTATAATAAAGACACAATGCATGTAATGCGTTTCCATTGTTGTTTTGCAGAGATAAAGAGCAGTAGTGGAGAGAGAGAGAGAGAGATTTTGTTTTTGTGGGAGAGAATGAGTTTCAAAAGTGAGCGATATCCAGAGAGCTTAACCTCTGAGGAGAAATTGGGTTTTTGCAGCAAACAAAGTAGACTATTAATGTACTTGACCGTGTGATGGTGTGTAAACTGCAGGACTTGAAAGTGAATGCTGTTGTCAAGCAGCAGGAAGAGCAAAATGCTGAAGGGAGAGGTCCTGAGCAGTGGCCAACACTGCGTGGTCGGCTGTAATGAGAGCTAAAGTCATAGATAACTTCAACAAAATCAAAGCAAAATGTCCCTCATTATGTTCTTTGTTTTCTAAAAACCCTTTTAGCTTTATCTGCTGCTTACGCTGACCTATTTCATAATGAGCATTCATTACAAGAATATTTTTTTCTGATGTTTTATAGTTTAAACGATTAGTCAAGAGAGAGAATTGGGACAAAAACGGCGGCTTTATTTAACTATGTTACGTGGAAATGATAATAAAAGTCATGAGCCTGACAAAGAGATGCATAACTTCTATTGAAGTGAGTGCTCTGTTGTAATAACGAACATACAAAACAAAACTGTACATATAAAATAAACATGACTACATTCAGTATATAAATTAATTCCTGTCATAGCTTTCTTAAACCAAAACCCCATTCGCTCACAGAGGTAAAAATCTACTGTATTTGCAGAAAGATGACAGCAGTCACAAAAGGTCTGACAACGGCAACTTCCCCCTGTCAATGTCAACATTTTGACAGCAAAAGGTATTTTCCTTTGTACTCAGCTAATTTAACAGTAGGTTTATAAGCACAGTACTGCTCGGAAGAGGATCAGTATACCAGACAGAGTCACATCCAGATGCAGTAAGTGGGTCAGGGATTATCCAGATGGGTCACATAAACACTGAGGCTGTGAGTCAACTTGGCAGCGTTTGGATGCATCATGATCATCCTGTCGGTCAGCATTGAAAATAATGAGATATACTGACCTGTGGCGATGTTGTTCTATTAGTGCCTGCTTAATTTGCAAAGAGACCCGGGGCTGAACAAAACCCATTATGAGTGTGAATCAATGCTTCAACAGATTGTTGAGCATTTTCTATTTGGAAAGAATAAATCTGCATTAATTATTAAAGGCTCACTTTAACACCACTCTACTGTACTCTACTTCATCCGGCAACAGCTGTCTGGTAAACACCAACTCCAGGTTCTATATAATCTTCCAGTCACTATAACTTTTGATATCTGTCAAAACTGTTTAGCTAATGTGATAAATGAACATGCATTTAAAGAAGCAGGAAAAGCACTGGTTTAACTAATAACTTGTGTTACAACCACACTCCATTTAGCTGCTGTGTCTTGAACTAAGACATAATTGAGATCAGGGATATACAATTATGAGATCTCCTCTGTTTATCCCACTTCTCAAGTATTGCTCAAATGGTTTTCTCAATTCAACCTCCTTTGTCTTACTGGTGTCTTGTCTCTTTTTAGCTTATGTCTTGCTCCTAAGGGACCCTTAGAAGAAGTAACTCAGAAACAAATGATCACAGAATGATATGAATATGAGAAGCTCAAATTGATCTCAAGAGACGAGATTGAACAACAGATGAGAAACACATTTTTCCTATGGGGGCTTACTATACTAATACACCAAAATTGAATGGAGCCATAATTATTATTATTTATGACATCTGTACCTTTTCTGTTATGACAAGTTAAAGGGTCTGTCCTGAAAATATTCAACTGTGAACTAAACTGTTAAGATAAGTCTTTTCCATGCAGACATTTTGAACATACATGTACATTGTGAAAGCTGTTCTTGTCATTTTGATTGTTCTCTGCAGAAAACAATTAAACCTTTTCACCGAATACCTAAAACCTTTAAACCAGTTTGCAGCCTGTCTTTATTTTGTTTCAACAAGGTCTCTTCTGGCACTGAAATTCCTCCCTCGCTGTACAGAAACTTCCACAACACTTTTCACAGTAGGAAAATCACAGAAGGTGCTATTAATAACAAATTAATGATGGGCAAGTTCTATTCACAGAACATGTTTTGAATGTGGTGTTTGAACGTGACAGTGTTTCCAAATGACGATTGGCTCCTAAATTAGTTCAAGCTGAGGTTGTGTAGTTCAGAAATGCAGTTTTTCCAACTTTAGATCATGCAATTGTCCCTTCAGAACGAGGTAATTGTAACACAAAGGGTTGAATGCATTTCTGCTCATGAACTATCTAGTGTTATGATTAAGTATGATATCTATGTGAAGCTTAACTGAAATGTGATGTGAGCTTCAGTCGCATATTTGGCCCATTATTACTGTACCGCTCTGCTGCCACACTTTCTCTGCCAGCTTCAACTGCTAACTTTTCATTACAATCCCAGCTTGGTGGCAGTAATGTGCTCATCATTGTCTCTTAAATGAAACCCACTTATCATCACAGAGTGGATTCAGAGCTCTGGTGAAATATTACTATAATACTTCTATCAAGGCTCTTAGTTTCTTCATCATTTCTCTCTTTATCTTTTGTCGTCCGCAGCAACCTTGTTTTTACACTGACTTATTTATTATGCTGCCAGTTGGAGTTACTCAATGACATGGCTTTTTCCCCCTCACAAACCAAAGAATACTGTGATGTTTGGTGAATCATTTCAGAGCATCAGACAGCCAGATGTGTGGTGCTAAAATACACTGTTCTGTGACGTAATGTGCTACTTGTAGCTCTCATCATCATCATCCATTACATGTTTTCTCAATCAGCAGTAATACCATGGCTTTGTCCCTGCTGAGAGGTCACAGTTTGGCTTTAAATAAATGTTCCACAGAAATCTGCTAAACCACTAGATTTTAGATCAATCCTCCATGAGCAAAAATAACTACGATTATTTAACAGTTACATCAGAGTCCGTCAGCATCATTTGAAAGTGAGTTTTTGTATATGACTCTGTATAGTGAATTCTTATTTTGATCAACTTTCTTTGCAGCTTCTGTTGATCATTTGAAATGTAATTAAATATTTTTATCACCAGCTTGCCATCTCTGGTAGGCTATTATTTCTGATGCATTTCAAAGTGGTTGAAAATTGAATGTTTGCTGTCCTGAAGTGTCCCCACTTATTTTTTTTATTTTTTTATTTTTTTTAACAGTATCTCAGTTTAGATCATTGGACATTATGCACGGTCCAGTCCTCCTTCCTGCAGCTTCTCTTAAACTGTGCAAGATTAGACCATTTTTAATCTTCATAAACTAATTTATGTTTTTATTACATCTGGACCTGTCGCAATGCTCTGTATGTGGGTTTACTTACTTTGCAAAATGAGTTCATAAAACCACAGACTTCTCACAAGTGTCAGCAAGAGAGAGTGTGTGTGTGTGTGTGTGTGTATGTGTGTCTGTGTGTGTGTGTGTCTGATTATGGAACCTCAGTTTTAGCATCTCTATTTGCTACCTGCAGATTTTAAGATTTGAATGATGACTTTTAAAACTTGTTTGGGGTTTTCCATATCTCCATATGGCTCTTAGTTAAAGATTTGAGACACTGACTCTGTAAGCACCTGCCAGAGGATAAAAAGAAAGACAGTTATTAATCCTTTTTCTGATTTAATGCTTTTTTTTGGAAAGCACTTGTATAAAAGTGCGTTATTAGTTGTATCACTAACATTTGGACAGAGTGAGCTACGTCTCTGGTGTTTGACTGTCAGGCCGAGAGCACAGAGAGGAACAAACAGTGACTAAGATGAAAGAGTAGTAGCCCTCTCTGATTTCACAAAGAGCTTCTTTTCCACTCAGAAGGAAATTCCAAAATCTAGACTGAGCGTCTGTCCTCTGTCCCGACATCCATGACTCTGCTTCTGACTCAGACGTGACTCTATCCATACTCTGGGACACAGAGCAGCAGTGTTTCTCAAAAACATCCTAATGTCCTGACCACTGACCTTCCTGTCCATTAATGGTGCCAAGAATGACAGCATGTTACAGGAGAATGATAAAAAAGAAATAAGAAGTCCAACTCTTATTCAGTGAATTTTGTTGTTTGTTTCTTCAAATGAATAGATAGATAGATAGATTGATAGATAGATAGGAAGTTTTTAAATTAAAATATTTTAATTTATTTTTTACGCTATTATTTCCATTCAATACTTTGAAGCCTTAACTGAGAGTTTATTTTAATCTGACCATTTATAAACTATCACAGAATCATAGGTTCTGTGCTTCTATACACAAGAGTGGAAAGTGTTAAACCAACACTGATGGTTCTTTGACCTGTGGTGTGTACCTCTGACCTGCCGGATCACTTTAGTTCACATTACTGTTAGAGAAGAGGCTGCAGCTGCAGATCCTGAAGGCTAGGTGGCAGTATCGGCTTTATTGGATTGCCACTGAGCTGCAAAGAGGCCGCTTTGGAGCAAATATAGAAATTCAGGGATAGGCTACACACAATGATTCAATATGAATGTTTTATGAAAAACAAACACAATCATGCACACTTTAAGTTACAAAAGAAAAACATCCAAAGCAAGTGAAACACAATTTATATTTACATATGAACACCACTGGTAATTTCAGCATGCCTCTTTAACCACATTAGACTGAGATAAAGCCTGCAGCTTGGTGAATGCAGCCCATGAAGCAGCAGACATGGAGAGTTACCAGACAACACTGTGCTCTATACACCATTCATATTTGTAGTTTAGATATCAAACAAAGGCTGAGGATTTTATTCACGGTGCATCAGGGTACAGCACGACCATGCACATTTCTCCATAAACCACTCTGCTCTGAAACCTTTCTGTTAATTACATCACTCTTCTTCTCCATACAAATCAGGGATTGTGAAGTAAAATTAGGTCAACATCATCAACGTGTCACCGACAACAATCTGACACTGTGATATTAGAGCTGACACATTAAATAGCTGACAACGTAAAAAAAACAAAAAACGGTTACCCTTGAATTAAATAAAAACATCTCTTCAGTAAATCAGAGCAACACATCTCAGGAGAATTGGGAGCAACACGATAATGAACATCCTGCAGCAGTGCCTGGCACATATTTCTTGTAGTTTGCTCCATCAACACCAAACATGCAAATAACTGACACTATCATCACATCACAATGGAAGAACCAATTGTCTCCTGTTTTCTGCAGGCAACCTGATGGCAATCAGATCAATAGACGCAAAATGTTTGGCAGTCTTAAGACCCTGTGGAGGTCTTCGGAAGCATTAGGCAAAACATTATTGCAAGGGAGAGGTATGTGCGCTGTGAGACATATCGGTGTCAGCAGTTAATAAAAATAACAGGCTGAATGTAATAAGAGCAAGTACACCTGACTTGAGAGTTGAACCACAGAATAATTCAGCTTTCTCCCTCATTATATTTTCTTTCATGATTTCAATGTATCTTGTTGATTGAGATCTGACTATTTTGGAGCAGCCACAAAAGAAACATGGATCCCAATAAATATGATTATGAAAATTGTCATGCTTTGTTAGCTTTGTGGTGGGGAAAGTTTCCCAGGTTTGCATCAGGTCTATTTAGAGCTGAGATTAGAGTATTGATCTCTTGAGTGTAACCCCCTTTGGGTATGTTGTTAAGAATTATAATCTCACTTGACTTGATGACACAAAGTAAGTAGGATATGAATCCTTCATGCAGAAAATCCTCAGAGCATGCAATGGAACGTCTCTCGTCAGGCAGTCTCTCCGGCGTCAGTTCAGTGGAAGAAGATCAGTTCATTCCTGCAGTGTGGATCCAGGCAGCTCGTTGGTTAGCGTGTGCCAGCGCTCCACCTTCTTGCCCTTGTTCTTTAGACAGTCTATCCAGTGTTGCAGAGTTTCTCCCTGTGAGTGACACCCTAAGGACACACCACCTACCCAGTGCAGAGACAAAAAAGAATGTCAATGTGACTTAAGAGAAAAGGGAATGTTTAAATAAATGCCAATGCCAATGAGAATTTATGTATTTAGTAACAGTTAAAAAGTTTAACATATAAATACATTTATAATACATATTATTTTTTTATTTTTAAATAAAATGGGATGTTTATAACTTTATTACATAGTTCAAACTGGATTAAGAAAAAGAAGTCTGAAAGTTGTTGGTCTTTTCATAGGATTTTTTTAAATAAAAAAATGGAGAAAAACACCACACTTGACCTTTACCTAATGTAAGAAAAAAAATCTTTAAAAGATCTCAGAAAAAAGGTAGACAAAATGATGTTCAAATAGAGAAACAAGTGTAATAGTGATTACACACTCCCACTGGTAGAGCAAGAATTGTATGAAGCTCAATTTCAGCCAAAATGTCACAGACACCATTTTGGCAACTTAACCCTGCAAATTACTCTCAGTGTGCACTGAGCAGCAGATAATAGCAAACAGCTTAAAATATCTTTGGTAACATCTGCCATGGGTCCAACATTGTTGTACTGCTAATGAAGTAGCCTGGCAGCTAATCAGTATTCCACACACTAGCAGGAACCCATTAGCTGCCTGTGAAGTCACCTATGAAGTCATTGGACTTTCCCAGGTCATAGTCCCACACAGTGACCTCCAGCGTCTTGGTGGCTAACTCTGAGAAGGTGATTTCATAGAAGAACTCCTGGGTGAAAACAAAGAGGGCAAGAGGTGGGTGGACAAGCAAAGGTCAGAAGATCACATCGAACAAGCGTTTCTCTTCCTCTATAAACCTCTAAACTAATGCGGCAGTGTGCTGCACTGTAATTGGCTTGTCTTACAAAAAGGTTCCAGACTCTTTGCATGCAGTGTAGTGTCTCTGAGGACTGTATATATCTAAATGAGCTGTCTCTTAACATTCAACCCCTGAAAATGTGCTTCTCGCTCCCACAGTTATGCATGTAGAGATGAATATGGATGTCTACCTCATTAAACTCTGGGTTGAGTGTCTTTTTTATCACCGCTGTTTTGTGCTTGGATTTCTTCTGGACATCTGGCTTGAGATACCTGAGACAGAGGAATGTGATCCCATCATATATGAGTCATTACTATTCACAGGTCATATAGTACAGCTGAAAGGAGTAATGTGAAGATGACTGTGAATTCCAGTGATACAACTATGTGAAGGTCAGAGTAAGTTCATGCATAAATAAAAACAATACATTCACTCAGGAATGATGTCAATAATTGTCACTCTTTTACCTCCTTTGATTTTGAAAAAAAGGTAAAGGCATAGGTAAAGTAACAAGTGAAAGTAACTAGTGTAATACAATCATTTTTGTGTGTGTAGGTTACAGTATATATTTTTTATGGCCAAAATCAGTAATTTATATTTAATTTTTTGTTGTTGATATTTAGGCATTTTTGCAGTCGCAGGGCTTAGCAATTTGTGAGCAGTGCAACAACGCAGGTAAAAAAGAAAAAAAGGTTTATTTAACTGTCTACGGTTAATCACTGGTTTTATGTACCACCCGGTGGGCACGCGCTGCCCCACATCAAACACACCTCAACAGGTGCATGCTGGGTCTGTCATGGCTAACATGGTAATGCTAACTGGGGACGTTTTAGCTTCGGTGCAGTGTGTGAGGACCGACTTTCTACTGTTTTTGACAATAGGGCCTACTGGTTATACTGGGCCCAGACAGGCTGAGTGGACTGGTTATATAATGCATTGAACATGAACGAGCAGAGAAGTTGAACCTGGAACAGATTGATGACATCGCGGCGCCCAGCTATTTTATTTTTTATATTTATTTTTTTGCGGCGCCCAAGAATCGCTGAAATACGTACAGCTCAATAACGTGAGTACTGTACAACAACAAACGTAATTCTACAGTGGAGAACATCAGCGTCGCTATAGGCAACGTAGCTAGGCGACGTAGCATAGCATGTGTGTGCACTAGCTAGCTAGGAAGTTGAACCGTTAGCTAGCTAATAATTTCAACTGTTTATTCCTCAGATAGAGGTTTATCTCAAATATAACGCTGTACTCTGAGCAGACTAGACTATATTCACTAACTGGAGATAATGGTAGTTCTATGAGTAGGCTACCTGAGTAACTAACGTTATAATATGAACTATTTGTTCCCTGCAAATTAAAAAAGGAACAGGTACAGGTGTTGATATTGTATCAGGTTGTGATTATAGGCTGTATATAGCCTATCTGTGTAAATCCTGTATGATAGGAGATATAGACTGGTGGATTATATTACCTTTGGAGTTTGGACACAGCCACGCTAGCTGTTACCCTCTATTTCCAGTCTTAGATATAGATATCTAACAGAGGCTGTAGATCCACATTTACCATACAGACATGACAGTGGTAGTTATATCTTTTCATACAACTCTCAGCAGGAAATTAAATTAGTGTATTTCCCAAAATGTCGACCTATTCAATATGAATATTCATATATTTAATATATTATTTGTAAAACTAACCATATGTAAGTGTGAGGACTCATTACCAACATGGTACAGATTTAAAAAGCCCAGCATCCCCTTTGAGAGGTGTCATTAAATTCTCAGGATATGTTTAAGCCAGCTGGAAGGAATGTGGCGAAATCTCTACTCACATTTGCTTTCCACCCGCCACCCACTGCTCCGAGTGCGTATGTTCCCACACGCTCTCACACACAACAAAGCATCTGGGAAAAAGCTCCCGCCAAAGGTCAAAGATGCAAGCACGTATCCAAAATGAAACAAGGTGGATGATGTGGACGTGTGAGGGATCGGTGCGTAGGCTCGGGGGATGTAAAGAAAGAGGGAAGAATAACAGGAAAGGAGAAGGGAGATATGTACTGAACTGAGGTGAGTGTGGCGACATGCTTATGTGTGTGTGTGTGTGTGTGTGTGTGCGCGTGCGTGCGTGCATGCATGCATGCATGCGATTGCTACGTGCGTGTGTGTAAGTGTTTTACTCATTCCAGAAACATCCTCGAAGCCAGAAATAACACTCAGGAGAACACCCAGGGAAGAAGAGGGGGATTTTAAAGCTCATTTGTCCAGTTTCTGTCAGAATGCATCATTCAACTCAGGGACCTTCTTGTCCTCTCTGAGACACACACACTTACACACACACACACACACACACACACACACACACACACACACACACACACACACACACACACAGTATTGCTTTTCTTTCATCAGTGAGTAATGACACTCCAAAGAACCTCTAAGACGCCAACAATAGCGCTCTCCTCCGTGATACAGTATGCCCATGTCACTGCTTTTCAATCCAATTTGAAGGCTGTCAGTACACACACACACACACACACACACACACACACACACTTACCATTATCTTAGTGAGTGAGTGGTATATTTCACATAGGTTTCACTTGTGTGAAAGCTGACGTTGTTTGTGCAGGGTTAACTTGAGCTATCAGTCATCACTTATAAGTGGTGACAAAAGGTGATTCATGGGGTCAGTATGAGCTAACGGCCAGTTAAGACCAAACACAGGTAATGAGGTGGAGAGGGAGATTGACACTAGATTGGTCATGTGGAAATTGTTCTGAAATGAGGCTTGTGAAACCTCAATCCATCAATCTAAAGTTGTGTATTGATTATTTAATTGCTCCGCTAGCAGCATTACTCCATTTCATTTAATCAAATAGACCATGGATTTCAGTTAGTGGTTTGATGTCGTCCTTACGTTTTAACATAGGGGTCTGAGTAGCCGTTGACGTCCATGGCTGCCAGGTGGGCGCAGCGTTTCACGCCCACACACAGCCCGCCACGAGCCCTCTCCTTGGCCTCGCCCTTTACATTGCTGTCACTGGCTGGAGGAAAGTACTGCAGGCAGAGCAGTAAACGGCCTCTCTCCTCTAGACTTCTCTGCTGCTCAGTCTCCCACTGAAGAGAGAAAATGGGGACACAGGAAATAGACGTAAAAAAAGGTGTGTGAGCTTCATTTGTAGCTGCTACATTACTGACTTAAGGTTCAGAGTTAAAAGGAGGCGTTATATATTGAAAATGTCTTGTGGCATGACCTGCGGATGAAACAGGCAACAATATGCAAGTTCAAATTACTTTGACCTAGTTGCCGCTGACCTTTTGAAGCGCAACCAATGAGATAACAGCATGTTGTTACCTAGCAACGGGAAATGGCTTCCGTGCCACCCTTGATGATGAGTACCTGCGCTCTGCACATAATAGTGCGCAGAGAGGAAATGGCGTATCATGTGTAGGCGGCTTTACTGCCAAATTTAAGACCCAAAACAAATTGATTCAAAGTTAAATTCTTGCTTTATTTTGTCTGTTGCCTACCAAGTAAGTCAGTAGCTGCAAAACCCCTGAGTGCACTGAACTGAGCAGGGTGAGTTCTATTGTTTATGAATTTAACCTTTTATTTGTCAGAAGAAAAATGCATAATTTCTTCTTTTAAAAGTTTCACAGCCTTGCTTTAAAATGCACTTTGTGTATTTCTCTGTGATGTAGTTAATCTCTCTTCTTTCTGTCATAAGCAAACACCTAAAGAGCTTAGTGACTTTCATCTAACATTCGAGTACACCTTTACAACCTAGAGACAAACTCAACTATCACTTTCACAGTCCAATGGCAAAGACCTGTCTCGAACCGAATGAAGCACCAGCCTTAAAGACATATTATTGCACTTTGCTGCTCCTGGCTCAAATATTTTCCATGGACATCAAACTGTTACCAAAGCATTCGGCAACAAGCGAAACAACGGAGTAGATTCAAAGTGACAGATGAAAGAAAGGGAGGAAGTGGCAACAGAGGGGGAAGACGATGTTCTCACACGATTGTGACTCACCCTCATGGCCAACAGCATCAATACATGTATGTTATTTATAGGGAAGACAAGCTGTTTCTCATCACTGCAGGTGCATATTTATTCACCACAGAAAATGGGGGGAAAAGGCTCTATTTTAATGCCTATAATGTAATTTTAATGTAAAATGGGTTCCATCACTAAATCTCTCCCCTCTCCTTTATCTCTCATTAAGTCTTATCTTCAGGCGAGAAGTGGACACAGCCAGGATGATCAATATGCCACACGTCACTCTTCCATGCTACTCCCATCCCTTCTCTAATGGTCTCAACAGCTTGCTCTGTTCTTTTTTCCAAAATCTCTCTTTGCTATTTCCCCCATTTCTTATCTATGTTTTTCTATGGTAATCGTTATTACTGCCAAGAGCCAGTTTGCCATCTGCCGTGACTGAGTATGAGATTTGCAATTAGTGAGGATAATTTCCACCAGGTATCTGAATGGAGCAGCTCAGACCTTCACAGATCGATAGAGAGCGACTCATTAGGGAGGTGAAAATAAATAGGCATCGATGTGGAGCCAGCACCGTAGTGACAGACGAATGGGAAGGAGATACATTTGTGAGTGGGCTTGGATGGCAGAGAACTGGCAAGACGATCACATTAAACAACCTAGACTGTGGAGAGAAACGCAGAGGCAGCTGTTTTACTCCAGTTAAAGGACTACACCCAAGACATTAAGAACTACAACTAAAACATTAAGAACTTGTTACAGCTGAGATTGGATTGTTAAAGGACCTGGGGTCTCATTTATAAAACTGTGCATACCTTATTAAAAGTGTGGGTCACCACAGTATTTATATGTTTACAACAATTTGTTTTTTTGCAATTTTTAACACCTTGCCAAAATCACAGCATCAACTAGTAGTATCCCCTACATCGATATACAGTTTAAAGATGAAAGTCTAGGCAAACAAGCTTTTCATGCAGGTTTTGTCACAAACCGTATTAAAGTGTGGACCGATAACGAGGACATTCGATTGTGTGAAAGCTTAACGGCTGTATTTCCAAACTTTTGACATTTGATGATATATGCACAGTATTAAAGACATATATTTAGTTATTTACACTGTGTTCTGCCGTTATCTAATGGTAGGGTATTTGATGCTATCATGTATTACATGGAGTCGGGCCATCTCATCCTCATGCACTCCGTAGCGGACAATGTGACTGTTAGACAGCGCCGACTAAATATGAAGATCAGATTTTCATTGAAGATGAAGATTTTATAAGGTGTTTATGGAATCAGTTTTTACTCAGTACAAGCGCAAATAACACTGCTGGATTTAATCTTAACGTGGATGATACAGAGTGAAGAAATGTGCTTGAGGCATCAATACTTGAAAATATAAGTGATCGTTATACCCACGTTTATCAGTTCACCACCTCACCATCTGGGTTGCCAATTACCATTGTCTCCAAAATGTGCGTATGCATACATTAGGTCAGAGTTTGCGTGGAGGACCTCACATTCTCCCGTCAAGTTTAAAAAAAAATATATATATATATATATATATATATATATATATATATATATTGGGAAGTGGCGTACGCACATTTTCAGCCCCATTTTGTGCTTATTAATAATTTTGTGTTTATAAATGAGACCCCAGACCTTTACTATAAATCATGTAGTCATACTGTATATTGGGTTGGGATGATCAGCACTCAGAGGTAGTCCCTTTTAAAACTGGTTGAAAAAATGGACTGTAAGGACGGATGGACAGACCGAGGGTCATGTTGAGCAAAATATGAGACGATCACCTCTCTCAGGTAGCAGGAGATTCCTCTCAGGGCTGTGCTCATTGCAGTCGGTGAAGGCAGCTGGAGGCAAAAAGAAGAGAAAGAGATCAATAAGGGGATATGTGACTGACAGAAAAACTGTTCAAGCAGGATAGAGGATCATAGGATGAACAGAAAGAGAGAGACATATCAAGTCAAAGCTGAAGCCACTTTGAAAATTAAAGGCGCGACACAACGTCTGGTTCGCAGAATGACAGAGGGGCTTTAGCTTATGATCGCAAAGTGGCCACCGGCCTCAGAGGGCCAATCTAATACCAACAGCCCTTTCTAACAGCCCTTTCCAACTCCATGAAGAGCAAAAAACCCAGCGCCTTCCCTCCCCTTTTTTTACTCACATGCCCCCCTGCTCTCCACCCCTTTTATTTTTTTAATCCATTTGTTTCTCATCTCATTCACTTGCTCTTTGTCTATTGACACTCCACCCCCACCCCCCTTCCCCCCTTGCCCTCGCTTATTCTCCTCTCCCTTTATTCTACTAATCTCTTTGTACCCCCCTTTTACAACGTGTGACCCCTCTGACATTTAGCCAGCACGAAAAACTTTGTCCTCTGTTTACCCATTTTAAAGTCTCAGTAGCCAGTATTACCAGCAAATATTATACTATACTTTATACTACTATGTTGCCACTGCTTTTTGGGTTGTTTTGATCTGAGGCTGTTTTCCTTGGTTCATGCTTGGACTATTTCTTGGCTGGGAACAGTGACTTCCTGGAGTTTCCTCTGGTTACATGGCAACAGGTCCCATAGCCCCCTGTAAAGCCACAACTTGTTGTTTTTACACTTTGGTTTAAAGGGCTGAAATATGTGTTATCTAGTGACCTTTACTTGTGTAAGTAGTTGGAACCATTGAACAGAGCCAGTTTCCAGTCTTTATGCTAAGCTAAGCTAACTAGTTACCTATTTAGTGTATAGATGTGAAAGTGGTATCATCCTTATCTAGCTGCCAGAAAACAAATATACGTATTTCCCACATTTTTCAAACTATTTGTTTTAACATTTTTTTTCTTCATTGTTTTTATTTACTATTATTTATGATGCTTACATTTCCTTTTGAAGATTACTGTTCTGAGTGCATTTTTAGCTCTAGTGTTATTGTCATCTTTAACAATACAGTATATTGTTTAACTATAAATACCTGTCTAAGTCAGTATATTCATATCTTACCATACTGATAAACACATTTTGGGGTTCATTGCTTTAAATATTTATGAATGTTTATGTTGATGTATCAGGAAAAGCAGCTGTTTCCTCTCAAATACAAATCTAGCATTAAACAGCAGCCTTTAATCTCAAATAAAAGGGGGATCTTGGTGATTGGGAAAGTTTTTATCCAGCAGCTTTGGGAAGCATTGGTTTAGCTCTAATGCCAACGATGCTACAGAGACTGTACAGACACATTTGGTGTTTTATATATTATGTGACCCATTTGTGTGATCATCATCGGTCTACTAAATATTGACATTTTAACGCCTCCCTGTTAGCACATTAAATATTCCCTGCCTTCCTTCTTTACCTAATTTCTAAGCTAACTCTTTCTTTTTTGTACTTTATGAGGTTGATGTTAGGGTTATGAGTCAGAAAGCCTTAATATATTGAATTTAACCATAACCTCAAGTCATTTATCTTCCTCATACACACTGATTTCCATCTTTCCTTGCTTTTAGTATTTCTTTACTATCCTCCCTTTTATTATATCTGCTCCGTTCTCTTCTTCTCACAGGAGGTGGATGCTCCAGACAGATGTTAAAGTGTTTGGACTGGTCAGGCTTCACGCGGCGCAGGGCCACCCGCGACTCCCCGATGAACTCATTATGTGTCAGTTTGTCTTCGTCGCACACGGACACCCTGGGAGACAGAAGAGAGAAGGGAAGGTAAGAATTAGAAATAGCGAGGGACGAAAATAGGGAGAGACCAAAATTACAATAAGATAAGCTGATTACTGAGACGGAGTTAGGTGTGTGTGTGTGTGTGTGTGTGTGTGTGTATGTACACATGTATGTGTACATTATGACTCATTTAAATAGGAAGGAAATTGTTGACATAGATCTGACCTAAATTAATGAAAAACCTGCGTATAACTCCAGTTTATGTATTATACAAGTAAGGAATTTAGACAGTGTGAAAGTGCATCATGTAAGGTTAAGTCAATCCATATTTATGGGGCTGGTAAATATTTACACATGCCATAATGTCACCTGAAATGCATAACTGGGTGGGAGCAGCAGAGTGGAGTAAAGGAGATGGAGGAAGGCTGTGTGCATATGTGAAATCAAAAGCTGCCAAGGAAGGGATGGAGTGATGTGGGTGAGTGGGAGAGATAAAAAAATGGAATAATTTATTTAAACGTGTGTGTGTGTGTGTGTGTGTGCGTGTGCGTGTGTGTGTGTGTTCGCGCCCATAGGCAAATGTGGAAAATCATTATACTACAGTCTAACTGACATCCAGAGTGAATGCATTTTTCTGTGCTTTATGTAAATGAAAGACATGCAATGAGAAGAAGAACACTAAGAACACAATCTGTCAGAGAAGTTCAGATAGAAACGTGCCTCTTCCTCGCTTTTGGTTTAATTCAACTTCTAACTTGACCACAAAAAAAACTGCTGTCACCTGCAGCGCCAGGTTCTGGTAATAAAACCCAGTAATGTAGAAATAAGGAAGGTGCAAAAGGCCAGTTGCCTGGAGACACCAGATATGTGTTGGCATCCCCAGAGTCTAGTAGCTTATGAGTCCTCAGAACCAAATGGCAGCAAAAAAAACATGAAGAATGGAAATGGAGGCGAAAAAAAGACAAAAAGAGAAATGAAGTCAGAGCTGAGAGGTGAAAGATGGTGTGTTAGATGTATGAGTAAACGACCGCTGTGATGAAATGGGCTTGAGGATGAAGGGTGGCAGTGAGATTACAATGGGTCAAAAAGTCAAGTGTGAAGCGCAGAGTCATTATAATGTGAGACCAATGTAAGGCTGCAGTTCCACAGGATGTGGTAACATACATATTTTACTGTTACAGACAGCTCACATCCTACTACATCAAGAAGATTTCCTAATGTCGTTAAAGCAGTGTGAGAAATCTTAACACATGCTGTCACCAATGTAGTGTCCATGTTGGACAGGTAACTAAAGATGTTCACTGATACTGTTTGACATGGTACAATTTCAAGGTTTTTTAAAGTGCTAATTTTTGCCGGGAAACCATGGTGTGTCAAACTCCAAATTATTATAGTTGTTATTATATGTAGTTTTTCTATTTTCTATTTACGTATTTTTGTCAAAAAAAATATTCCTTGCATGTAAAGACCTACTTGGCAATTAACCTGGACTCTGATCCTGTTTATGAAAGAAGAAAAGAAATCCCATTTTTATATTGGGAGTGTTTTTATTTGTATCATTTATAAATGTGTTTTCTTGGCAGAATAAACTTCCATAGTTTCTGGTCCTTATTGCGCAAAAGCTAATTGGCCAATAGCCTACAGACAGTTCTGAATTAAATAAAAAGACATTATGGACTTGCGCTCCAAGGGGCGGTTCAGCAAAAAGAGGTGCCGTGTTCCAGCGCAAACATTCTCTAGTGCTATTTTGCAATTTCAGAAAACAATTCCGCCACAGACCAGGAAAAACCTAATCTAAAGTCAGTGGCGCGTTATTCAGATGCTATTTGAATGGCGCATGCTTGGCCATAATGTAGAGTGTGTGCACCGTGTATACACTTTGCATCTCTCGGACCAAGCAGTTCCCATTTTAGCAAACCATACATAAATACAAGGAAAAATATGACCTTGTTTTACACATTTCCATGAATTGTGGATGTGTTGATGACATAAATGAGGAACTATTAGAGGACTTAAGGTGATGTGATGTTGAACTTCATGTATCAATGCCACTTAACCCAAATGCCCCAGCAGCAGCAGCAGCACGGGAGAGGAGAGACAGAAGAGCTGCATCATCATCATCTATAGTGAGGTAATCTCGGTCTAATGTTAGACTACATTGCAAAATTATCACCATGCATTCATAGTCGCGTAATTCAGTGAGAGTGAGCCCAAAACATTGGAAAGTATGTTTTTGTGACGTTTCTTTATTTACATTTTGTCAAAAAGAAAAATCAATAACAAACGTCAATCTCTTTGGCTGCGAAGAACCGCTCCTGGATGCATTAAGAACAAATCCACCATTATAAAAGGCAAGCAGCACGGTGGCTCAGTGATTAGCCTCACACCAAGAAGGTTCTGGCTTCAAATCTAGGTCGTTACAGGCCTTTCTGTGTGGAGTTTGCATGTTCTCCCCGTGTTTGCGTGGGTTTCCTCCGGGTGGTCCGATTTCTTTCCACCATAAAGACATGCTTGCTAGGTAACTAGGACTAAAGTTGAAAATTAGCCGACTGGCTAACACTGGCACATTTACAGAAATGTTGATTAATGTGCATTGTCCTAATCAAATAAATAAATCTACTACTAATAGCAATTCGCCATGGAACATGCGTGCTTACTTTTAAAGGGAATGTGAAATAACGCTCTGATTGGTTTATTCAACATTAAGCACAAACACCCAAACACCACTATGAGCAATGTAACCCATTTTAAATTTACGTCTGACGCAAGAGTTATTTATCCCACTGGTATAATAGCAACAGCACCGCGATCCGCCTACAAAGCTACTTGCGTTTGATGCTTGCGTTCCAGATTGTTAAAAAAGGGCCTAAATATTTGACTTCCTGTCTTTATAAAATGATATAAATACACAAGTGCAACTTTTGAGTTGTATTTTCTGAAACTGTAGTATTGAACTTCTAAGATCTGACAGATGATTGTAGGACCCCCTCGAAAACGAGATGACCCATTTCAAGGAGCTTATCCTAAATAAATAAATTTGCATATATTGTATATGCTGCAGTTTGTTGATTGTTACAGCTGCTGGGTGAAAACAGAAACAGTTATAGAGCTGCAGTTTTATTCCATTTAAGAAAAAGTAGTTCAAAAGTGTTCTGCCCTTTTTCAAATGGTAGCATATCTTGTGGTTACATTGAGTTCTCGTCGAATGAAGCTGCTGTCGGTGGAGGAATTGGGAAAACCTCCCTTTGCTGTGATGGATTTCTTACTGTGTTGGAAGTGATGAAATTCATATACACTGGAAGTAGCCCAGCTTTATTACTCTGTGCTAAGAAAAGTACACTACAACAAAAATTCACAAAAAATGCTGGGGTTACCTTTACTGGTCTACCGTAGCTGTTATTAAATGTATTAACTGTTAAGGGTTGGATTAATCCTTTACAATTTGCTGTTTAGATTATGTAATGGACATAATTAGATTTATTTTGGTGTAAAACAGTGGTGATATTTTTCACTTTGAAGACAATTTCAAACTCACTGTATTGTGGTGGATGACGTCAACATGTTTACATGTTTCAATGTGTTAAACTTTCTCCTGTCTGTGGATCTTTAAACGCCTCTGCTGAATTAACACAGTGACATAGGCCAGTTGTAGGGCCAGTTTCTCTAAATTTCCCCCGAGAAATCAAACGTCAATCCTATTTAAATCCCACTCCCAGTTGCGCTGTGGCAAAGTTTTAGTCACAGGCAGAGACAGATCGCAGCTTTCGTCACCTCTGGAGGGGGTCAATGAAATTAAAACACCCTGTGGTGCTTAGTCTGACCTCAATCTGTCACTGCAACTTGGAAAGGGAGAAAGGCAGGGAGACAGATGTAAAGAAAGACAAAGAGAGAGGGATTGTTTAGAAGGAATGAAGGGAGATCTTTTCTGATCCTAGTGGACAGGAGAGATGTGAGGATGGGGAGGAACGAAGGTGAGGTGACAGAGGGGGATCAAAGGATCAGCAAAGATAGGAGAGAGAAGAGCAAGGATAAAGGTGAGAGTAACAGACTCTGTGATTGAGATAGACGATAAGAAATCCTTTTAAAGGTCCCATGACATGGTGCCCTTTGGATGCTTTTAAATAGACCTTAGTGTTCCCCCTAATACTGTATCTAAAGTGTCTTTCCCTTTCAGCCTTGGTGCAGAATTACAGCCACTAGAGCCAGTCCCACAATGAGCTTTCCTTAGTATGTGCCATTTCTGAGTGTGTAACTTTTGAGGAGGAGAGCCAATCTGAGCTTTCATTTTCTCAAAGGAAGAGCAGGACCCAGGGCTCGGTTTACGCCTATCACCATTTCTAGCCATTGGGGGCACCATAGGCAGGCTGGGGAAATACATGTTAATGTTAAAAAAAAACGTCGAAGTGAAATTTTCATGCCATTGGACCTTTAAAAGCAAGAGTCAGCTTTTCAATGGGCAAGACCGTGCCCCGAAACAGGAAGTGAAGGAGACAGAAATAGCCAGACATAAAGCAAACATTTACCGGAGTGTTTTGCGGTACATATCTTCCTCGGTGATTCCACAGTAGGTGAGCGTCTCATTCCACACAGGGTTCAGCGTGTTGCGAACGGTCTTGGTTTTCAGTTTATTGGCCTATGCATCACAGCAGAGAGGAGAGGAAAGCAATAATCTCAAAGCAAACAACCTCAACAGGACAACAAGTTCTTACTGGCTGCAAGATCTACTGGTCTGCACTTGCACTTTAATGATAGCTTAACTAAGTCAAAAAATCAAACGGGTTACTGAAGTTCCCCTTCAATTGTAGAAACACACAGGGACTAACCCATGTCCTGATCATAATATCATACCTTGCAAGCTCCCGGCAGCAGGTGCAGCTTGACATAAGGATCAGCCAAACCATTGAAATCCATTGGCTTTAGACCCTAATCGAGACACAGAGAAGGAAGAGCTATGAAAATATTGAAATGTTTACCAGACAGAGGTGAGGAGTTAATTAACAAACTGAATCTAAAGCACAGCGGTAGAAAGGATGAGGGGGGACGTTTTTTAAATTTGACAGATAGTTTCATTTGGCTAATAATCCACATAGTGCAAAAGCTACCCATATACTACCCATTTAAAAAAAGACTCCTTATTTTAAAAACTAAACCTTAAGAAGTATCTGAAATTCTCTGGTACACACTAATGAATGTAATACATTTATGTGGACTAACTTTAGATTTTTAATTTTTCTGTCTTATATTAGTGAAGCAAAAAGCTTTCAGCTTTCTGCTGTAGGAATTGTGGAATTGCAAATTGAATATCTAGCAAGACAGGATTTTATTTTGATGATTATGCCCCGTACAAACCTTTTAGCAGCTATTTAATGGAGCTGTATATGCAAAAGAACCAAGACTAATAGAGTCCACAGCCGTGCTAGCGGCTATGTGAGGCTGTACTTAGGATTTAGCATGACTAAGAATAGGAGTTGTTTTTTTATTTACAGAAAAAAATATGACAGAAAAATGACTGAACAGCATTTTGGTATCACTGGTTGAACACAAAAGATATGACTGATACAAAGTTAAATGAAATATTTACTTTGACAAACTAGGTCTGTTGGCTCTAGTGCAGTAATCAGCGAACAGTATTTACCTTTGCTCTCAGGACTATGCAGTGTAAGGAGCTGGTGGCTCTCTCATACAGCAGGTCAAACTCTAACGTCCCCAAGGAGGCTGGAACACAAGATGATAAAAATGTTTTACAAATGTGCCACTTTGCTAATTGCTTTTCAGCTGATGACTTTATTACAGAGAAGGATGGCAGAAAGAAATACAAACATGGACTATCAGGAAAAGCTGTCAAGCCTTGCCTTATTGTAGACAATCAAGAACACTTTCATACTGAGAGTTAGATGATAAGATTGATACCAACTTTTAAGTCTCTCTGGTAAATATCAGGCTACAGCCAGCAGCTGGTTAGCTTAGCTTTAAATAGACTGGAAACTGCTACCATGGCTTGTCTAAGGCTGCATTCACACCAAATCAGCTGTCAATGCCAGTCTTCCTATTCATTAGAATGTAGATAGTACGTTTAGTAGTCTCGCTTTGCCAGGCCTTCCTCTACAGTGCTTCGGAGGAGGGTCTGGCTAGGCCACACATCATTACGGGATGGGGGAGGAACGTGCTGTCTTTTATCTGCATGGCTTTAAACCAATCACACAGCGCTAAGTGCCACATGGAGCCTCGGTGCCGCTGCAAAATAGCCTCGGGAAGGAACTTGTTTTGGTGCAACGTGAATGTTCAAAAGTTGTTTCACACCGGATTTCCTCCAACTGCAGAACGGCTACGGATTGGCTACGCTGCGTGTTGGCTCTGTGGTCCGCCGTCCATCAATACCCAGGTTTGGATTTGTTGCGGAACGCCTGCGGCCATGAATGACAGCTGAAGTCACAAGGACCCACGATATCTCACAAATTCACGTATGATTGCGTGATATAACAGAATATAGTTTCTATAAACAGAACCACAAAACCTCTGACCTGTTTACTTCAGACGTGTCTCCACCCATTATGACATTTTCAAGGTGTAGTTCAGAGGAATATGATTCGCCGTGAGCGTGGTGTACTGTATTTAATTTTGAAAATTAACCGGTTGTTTTATTTTGTTTCTGTTTGACTTCCTGTCCCACACTATCTGCAGTGTGCTGAATTGCTGCGGAGCTCTCCAGCGTCCGGCAAAAATAGAAGTTCTGCGTATCTGCTCCGGAGGGCTGCTGATTGCTGGAGCTGGGAAAATACACACATTGACTTTAATGGTAACCTATTGACTCCGTTGCTGTTCCGGAGCAGAGCCGCAGCCGTTCCGCAGTTGGTGGAAATCGGGGTTTAGTCATGCAGAAAACTCAGATTGGACAGATAGTCTAGCTAGCTGTCTGGATTTACCCTGCACAGATCCGAGGAGCAGTTAACCATAGTCCCCATGAATCCACCGGAGTTTCAAATTCAAAGAAAGTGTAAGGTAAGAACATTCGGCCAAATAGAAGGACATACAGCGGACTGCTGCACACTTCAGTTAAGAACTCCAATTAAGACACATGCTCGGTATTGATGTCCAAACAACGCTTTTAAAAACCAGAATAATACCGGCATATCCCACATGTCTTAATTGGATGCCTTATTCGAAATACCTAAATGGAATATGTTGTTTACACGACATGTATCAAATTCTTTGAATCATTCTCAGCCTTTTTATTTGTCCCAAATCCAAATGTTGAGGTCATTTCTATTCTTGGGCTTACTTTCATGTGACTTACTGTTATCATCGCTGTCACAGCTGTCAATCTCGATGGAGGTGTCCATGCTGCTCATCGCTGACAGTGAGCCCCCTCCGCCTGCCGCCCCTGGTAACAACAGGCTGCTCCTTCCTCCTTCTCCGGTGGCTTCCCCACCTTGGCCCGCGCTGCTAGGGCTGAGCGTGGTGGGAGCTGCTACCTGATTGGGCGAGAGTGGCTCGGAGAAAGAGGAAGTGGGTGACAGGCGGGGGAAGTAGGCAGAGATTTGACGGATGGGGCGGATGGGGCCCGGACATACGTCGATGGCCATGTGCTCCTGGATGGAGATGCCTAAACGTTTTCCTTTTCGCACAGTCATAGGGCTGCAGGGAAAGAGACAGAGATAGCTGGAGGAAGAGTTAAATCACACTTTTCAGCAAAACAAAAATTAAAATTTCGGGATGTATTCAGCCAAAGCAAGAGTGAAAACATTGATCAGCAGATATAAGCTGTTCTCCATTTCACCTCTGTTATTCCAAGCAAAACAAGGTGAGCTTTGTACGATGATTGGTGATGAATAAGATCAAGTGTCTAGCCATCACTAGATATCACACCTAATAGGCTCTGAGTTTTTCATTTTCCATATAGTCAAGAAGAACTTGTGATTAGGAAGCATTTATCTCAAACTGCTCTTGCTCTGAAACCTCCTTTAACATAATTAGGGCTTTGAAAAAAAAAAATACTTTTCTCATAAGACGAAAAAATTCAGCAGAGGATGTGCACAAATTTGCATTTCAATAAAACCCATCTGAATAATCTCAAACCTATCAGGGAGGATAAAGGATTACAGACAATAGAGAATCCTAATTGTCCTCGATGAAGTGTGTGTGTGTGTGTGTGTGTGTGTGTGTGTGTGTGTGTGTGTGTGTGTGTGTGTGTGTGTGTGTGTGTGTGTGTGTGCGTGTGTGTGCGTGTGTGTGCGTGTGTGTGTGCGCGTGCACTCCAGAGGCACACATCTTAAGTGCTAAACAATCCACCACAGACAGATAGGAAGGGGGAATTTACTGGATGAAGTCTTTACAAGCTGGTAAGCTCTTCAGTATACTCTGACAGGGACGGGGAAGAATCCTGTTGATTATATAAAGTTGTGGTAGCAGGGAGTGGAGTTGACCACAAGGCTGATGTGTCTGCTTTATTCCCGAAATAAAAAACGGGGGTGGATTTTAAATATCTCACAGCTTTTGTTTTCTAAAGACAGCAGGCCTGGAGGGGGCGTTCTGTCCTCAATACTGAGCGAACCCCCCTCTGGACTACCTTCTGCTCTCTCTGCATTAATCGATAGAAACTAAGAAGTGAATATTTGCACGGTGTGTATTTGCCCTTCCTCTGTGTTGTCTGTGAGTTGAATGTCTGTGTTTAGACAGTTTAGAAATTTCATTGGGAGACTTTTAAAGAAATAGTGAGGAATAATGGTCATATTGACTTTATTCTTGGGACTAAAATTATTATCTACAAAAAGAAGTGGACAGTCGGGAATACGTATTTTTCGACTATCCTTATGTAAGGGTCGGAGGTGGTTTGGGCATCTGATCAGGATGTCTCCTGGGCGCCTTTTTGTTAGAGGTTTTCCGGGCACATCCAACTTGTAAAATGCCTTGAGGTGAATCTGATCTCCTGCTCAAGAGATTATATATCTCATCTGGCCTGGGAAGCCCCAAAGTTTTCCAGGAAGAGCTGAAAAAACATTGCTTAGGAGAGGCGGCCGTCTCTAATACTTTGCTTTGCTTGGGGTTGTTGAACGTCAAAAATTAACATTACCTGAAAAAAGCCTCTAATTTTTATTTTTAGCATTTTATTTAACACTTTTCAGTCACTATGGCCACTACGGTCAGAAACATTGTGCCAAAATATGAACAATGTTACCTGAAACCGGTGATTTAACTTCACCACACAGTTTAACATCAAAACAAAGTGCTGAGTGAACGTTTTTCATGTTGGTTTTAAACAGTATGCACCCCACTAACCTAGAAAACTGTTTTAAAACAGTAGCTAACGTTAATACAGCCGCATGAATACAGCTTCTCCTGCCGCGGGGAGGCAGAGGGACTGCAGCTTTTGCTAATGTTAGCTTCTTGTCTCATCTGGGGTCTGATCTATGGGTCTGATAAACAGTAATTTATCAAATTCAGTGTCCACAATGCTATTTCCAATTAACTGTAGCTGTCATATTTCACAGGACCTGCGTGACTGCGGATATCATGTTGCAGCTTTCATTGCTGTTTGTCACCTAACATTGAGTGACAAGTAGTACTCGCCCTGTTGTGTACTTGGTTGCCATGACTTCGCAAATGATGACATCCTGTCACTGTTCCAGTTGCTCGGGGAGGAAGAGCGGATGACAGTTCGCTTGAGTTCAGTAGAGCAGACAGCTCTGCAGAGTCGCGTAATTACGACTTTATGACTTTTTATAAACCGTTGAAGGAGCGGTGGCGCGTGGTGTACATAGTGGAAACCCTGTTGTGTATCTGCCCTAAACCAGGCGGCAGAAATTTTACTGTGGCGGGCCGCCATCAATGTATCAACATAGAGGAAACACTGGTTACTGTGTCGCCCAAAAAGATTTACACTGCATGGATTCGAGAAACTAGATATAACGTGGATTTTTTACCTTTGGACGGAGCCAAGCTAGCTGTTTCCCCGTTTCAAGTCTTTATGTGAAGCTAAGCCTAATATTTATCACACAGACATGAGAGGGGTATCAAGCTTCTCAGAATGTTGAACTACTACTTCATTATGAATGCAGTTTTGCTCCTCTAATGGCAATATCAATACCAGAATTCAGGGCTGGGACAATATTCCTTTAGCTGGATTGGATTCTTTCACAATACATGAGTGCCAATTTGATTTCTATTGCAATTTTCATTTTCTGTAATTCCAGAAGTATTGTAATTTGATTGTATTGTGTATTGCGATTTTCTTTCCCTTCTTTAACAAAAGTTGAGTAATACACTAGAGAGACTTCTAGTTGTTTGTTCTAAGAAGAATGCACATCACATGTCAGTCAGTCAATCTGACATGTATTTAATTTGTAAAAAAAGTATTTTCTGCTTTTAGTCTGTTTTGCTGGAAACGGATATGATGTAGTCACTGTCAACAATACTGTATAAACAGAAAAAAATATTTAGGTAAATCATTAGTTTAAAAATAATATATATATCACGATACCCGGGCTATAATTATTTCTCATTGTCTGCTTGCTTCTGTTTGTGGGGGTCAAGACCACAAACAGATTCTTTTCAGACCCTTTAGTTGCAGGGATAAAGTCAAAAATGAACAATGGCGCCCTAGCAGAAAGTGGTCATCTAGGGTCTAGTCTCTCTGCTGCGAGTACAACAGTGGCTTATGCACATCACAGCTCATCCAGCTTTTCCTTGGCTGAAGATGACACAAACTTCTGAAACATGCTGCAGTGTGCCAGTGTGCAAACTTCCTCCACTCAAAGGCTGAAAGGACTTTGACAGACCACTGGCTTGGGAGTGGAACATGACGGATATCTTGCTTTTTGAAAATCGTCAGCCATTTTGGTGCCACTAAGGACCACAATAGGAACAGTGATGACTTCAACAGCCGGTCAGAGTTCATTGCTGCTCAATTAAGTGGCACAGAGATAACGTCAGAACTCCTGCACTTCAGGACAAGACACTGTAATTGTCGTTACAACCACCACAGCTTTTCAAATTGCTTATCTCAGCTGCAGTTAATAATTTCAGTCTGGCACAACAATAAAACAACACTGAAATAATCTTAAATTGAGCAGAAGATTGCACGACATTAAGAAGAAGGAGAAGGTGAAAACAAGTTAATGAAACTGTGTGAAGATGATGGCCAGAAGTGATAAAAAAAAATAATTAATTGACTTCAGTAGATAATGATTGTTCTTATGAGTAATATATAACTCAAAACACACGCACGCACGCGCGCTCACAAACAAATACATTTACAAAGGCATGCCATCAAACAAAAATGCAGATACACTTCCCTCAGATCATTAATTCATCTCTCTCCACGCACGCACACACGCACTCACGCACGCTCACACTCACACTCACTATGCTGCGGTTGCAGGCTTGTGAGCGAGTGGCTGTTGATATAATGTGCACAGTCAGTTGCCTGGCAGTCCTGGCCGTAAGCTGGAGCTGCCGAGCACCACCAGCACACGTACAGTCGGGAGGCCTGGTGGCTTCCAGCTCACAGGGAAGCAGAAGCTCACAGGGAGCTCATGATTGATCGCTCTCATGCTGCCAGCTGGAACCTCTCTCTCATCTTCTCTTTTCATCATCATCTTGTTGCTCTCACACATTTGAATGAATAGGGTACAGATTTCACCTCACACTTCACAGGTTGTTTCATTTGCTAATGCTTGTTTACATACACAACTCTTAGCCTTCGAGCACATAGTTTAACTACTTTACATATTCCTATAAGCTACAATATAAGAACAGCCCAACTTGTCAGCTACGTGCAGTAGCTCTGTGGCTGCTTGTTATGCAACCACATACAGTTCAGTGTTTAATGCATGGCCCCCTTGTACATTATATTCCTGATGTTCTTTCCAGCTTCCAGAGGGAGGAATGAAGCTGTGTGCCAGCAGTCAGGAATATCTTTGTGCAACATGCAACCTCCCCCATTCTTCTTTTAGCTCCTTCACTTTAAATTAGAATCATATCACAGGCATAGATGCTCCCTCAACCCCCTTCCTCTACCTTCTCATCTCCACCTTTAATTCACCTCTTCTCTTCTTCCCCATGTTTATCTCTGCCATTATCTCACCGTCAGACTTTCTCAGACACCATTATTCCACCTGTAGGTATGTGAGACTCTCTCCCCTCCCTCCCTCCCTCTTGGTTGGTTTTCTTCTTATTCTCTTATGTCCTACATACAACGGACCCTTCCGGCGGGCTCCATTCACCTTAAAATAACAAGCTGCTGGCTGACAGGCAAATAGTACCTCACACTGTAGCTACTCATTAGAGCTTAACAGTCAGCACATCAATTATAGCTAACCACAGTGACAGTGAGCCCTTGTCAATTAGAGCCCAGTTATTTTCAGGCAGCCAGGGATGAGTAAACTTTAGTGTGTGTGAGTGAAAATGTGTGGGTCCCATGTGAAAGTGTGTTGGAAGGTGTGAAAGAAAAGTGAAGGAGCAGATAAAGAGATGCAGAAACAGACTGCCACAGGTTGCACCTATCTGCTGTGATGATGATGGTGATGAAGAATAAATGTGTGCGCCTCTTAGCTTGCTGCAAACTGCATTTGCTTTTATTTTCTCATGCAGAGGTAACAAGAAAAAACATACATGAAGCAAACATAGTGAAGAAATAATGATAGCAATGGATAAGGAAAAGAAAACATATTTTTTTTAAAGACGAAGTGTGAAACATAAAGGTGAATTTCATGCAAAGGGAGGGAGAGGGGGAAAATACATATATCACAAAATGTAATTGATTCAACCTGCTTGTATTTCAGAATGAAATAATAAAAATGTTCCCTTACCTCAATGATAGCGCAAGTGTGAAACTCCTCATAGAAAAAGAGGGGATTCCAGTGCGAAGAGGAGAGGCAGACTAACTAACAGGTGTCGGAGAGAGGAGCAAAAACTAGAGAAGGAAAGAGGAGGGGGAGACAAAGAGAGAGAGAGAGAGAGAGAGAGAGAGTGAGTGAGCTCTACGTGTATCATTATAAATTAAATGACGAGTAATTCAAGATCATATTAAATGAGGAGCAGTGGGGGCAGCATGCTGGAGGAGAAAGAGGGGGAGGATGGATGGGGTTGAGAGAGAGAGAGAGAAACGCGCAATGGGAAATGTATTACTTGACAGTCTGGTGTGCATGTGACTGTTTCGCCTGACTCCCTCCTGCATCCCCCTCAACATTACCCTACACACACACACACACAATCACACACACACACACACACACACACACACGTTTTTGTCACTTGGGAGGACATTGCATTGACTTGCATTCGTTCCTTTATGACCTATACTAACCCTAAAGGCTGATTTATCTAAATGTCTACACATCTTACAAAAAGAGCAAGACGAATAATGGATTTGCCTATTGATCTTTGTACGGTACAACAAAGAAGGAAGGGATATGTGGTTTCCATTCTCACCAACAATCTTCTGTTCTAGCCGTATCCAACTACCAACATCGCACTGTTCTTGATAGGCCCAGAGCATTGGGTACCTACCATTAAATGTCAAATAATGTATGTATTTCCGATATCCTTAGCAACCTCCCCCCCCTAAACTACTAGGTCTAAAGTCACACATTTGCATATGATCTTTGCCAGGCTTCGGTATTATTGAGATTACAGCTGTATGCATGCTGACAGTCATTGATTGTGACCTTATTATATCATATACAATTGTAAGAAAATGAGTCAATTCATCTGGGAAATATTTATAGTACTCCATTTTCCCCTGATGTGTTACCGTGAAAAATACAACTTATTCCATTTTTTTTTTTCCTCTGTTTCAGCATCTATCCAATATTGACGTCTTGTCTAGCAGTTTGGCAGCCCCCTGAGACCTCAAACAGACGTTTTTATATTTGTCTTAATGTAAAAATTAAACAAGGTGCAATGTGTCAGTGTTGAATTTTAAATTTTGGACACAGCCAAGCTGTCTTCCTCCTTCTTCCATACTTTATGCTATACGAAGCTAATCATCTCCTGAGTCCCCATCATGTGAGTGATACAAGTGTATACTCAGACAGCATCTTATTAAATGCAGGCTTTTTTTATTTTAATTGGGGAAAAAAAAGACATCTAATTAAATTTTTCCATCTTACTGTCCATGTTAATTCCAAACTAATCTACCATGTCTAAATCTGTCTTTCTTTTCTCAAACACAGTCTCTTCAGTCTCAGTTCCTCCATATAATTAAGCTAATGGTTCTTGAGTCAGTGATGGACAAGGGGAAACATGCTATTTCCCCCTTGCATCTATTGAAGGGACAAATTGGTGTTCTCTCTGTGTCTCTCTCTTTTTATCTGACTTTCTTTTAGTTTCGAGTCCACACTCTCTAAAACTCTCCTTCTATCAAAAAGAGAAGCCAAGAAGCTGTCACACAGCACACAGGCTGTTGAATAGACTTACTACTGCTTTTTTGTGTTATCTTCAAAAAATGCCTGTCTTTGTTCAGCAATGATCTTTGTGTCTCTCTCCTTTCTAATCTCATGCCCCCTCTCCAGTTCTGTCTTTCTTTTTCTGTCTCTTCACGCACGCAAGCACATGTGTTTTGGACGTATTAAAGTGATACCATGGCACAGACGTGCATGAATGCATTAACATGGCAATATAACGCATAAGCCTCCAGAGAAGGATGACTCCCACTCCTTCATGCAAACAGCTCATGTCACACACACACACACACACACACACTGCAATGTAGAGCCTACTTTGTCAAAAGACCCTCATAAAAACTCTTATATCACCCTTTTGGGCTATATGCCACTTCCCTCCCTCCCTCCTCGTCATATCTCTACTCTCCTACCTCCTGTTTAAGAGGACTGAAAATCTCATTATACATGCATAGTAGTTACATGCTCTCTCCACACCAATTATGTCAGGGATGGGTGCTAATGCTTCAGTGAAAACAGCTGACCACAACAGAGTCCACAATGGCTCTGGCAAGAACAAATTACATCAGCAAGCCAGTGTGCCCTCGTTACAGACAGATGACAAACAGACACAAATGGTTTCTCTAACCAATTATAAATGGGACTCACAATTAGACTTTTTTTACATGATTTAGGCCAATTTTATGCAGATTTCTCTATACCTTCATTTTGTAATACTTGTAGCCTACTATTTGTTTTTTATATGTTGGTTGAGGTCCCTACATATATTCGGTATGTTTTGTTTCACTTTCTTTATTAATTCAACATCTCTGTAATTGTGCCAGCAGTAGTCAGCATGCTAATTTTCAACTGCATGTTTTTGGCAAGATGTTCTTAATCCAATTAACAGGTTTTGAAATACAAACATACACTCACCTATAGGATTATTAGGAACACCATACTAATACTGTGTTTGATCGCCTTCAGAACTGCCTTAATTCTACGTGGCATTGATTCAACAAGGTGCTGAAAGCATTCTTTAGAAATGTTGGCTCATATTGATAGGATAGCATCTTGCAGTTGATGGAGATTTGTGGGATGCACATCCAGGGCACGAAGCTCCCGTTCCACCACATCCCAAAGATGCTCTACTGGGTAGAGATCTGAAGACTGTGGGGGCCATTTTAGTACAGTGAACTCATTGTCATGTTCAAGAAACCAATTTGAAATGATTTGAGCTTTGTGACATGGTGCATTATCCTGCTGGAAGTAGCCATCAGAGGATGCGTACATGGTGGCCATAAAGGGATGGACATGGTCAGAAACAATGCTCAGGTAGGCCGTGGCATTTTAACGATGCCCAATTGGCACTAAGGGGCCTAAAGTGTGCCAAGAAAACATCCCCCACACCATTACACCACCACCACCAGCCTGCACAGTGGTAACAAGGCATGATGGATCCATGTTCTCATTCTGTTTACGCCAAATTCTGACTCTACCATCTGAATGTCTCAACAGAAATTGAGACTCATCAGACCAGGCAACATTTTTCCAGTCTTCAATTGTCCAATTTTGGTGAGCTCTTGCAAATTGTAGCCTCTTTTTCCTATTTGTAGTGGAGATGAGTGGTACCCGGTGGGGTCTTCTGCTGTTGTAGCCCATCTGCCTCAAGGTTGTGCATGTTGTGGCTTCAAAAATCCTTTGCTGCATACCTCGGTTGTAACGAGTGGTTATTTCAGTCAAAGTTGCTCTTCTATCAGCTTGAATCAGTCGGCCCATTCGCCTCTGACCTCTAGCATCAACAAGGCATTTTCGCCCACAGGGCTGCCGCATACTGGATGTTTTTCCCTTTTCACACCATTCTTTGTAAACCCTAGAAATGGTTGTGCGTGAAAATCCCAGTAACTGAGCAGATTGTGAAATACCGGCCCGTCTGGCACCAACAACCATGCCACGCTCAAAATTGCTTAAATCACCTTTCTTTCCCATTCTGACATTCAGTTTGGAGTTCAGGAGATTGTCTTGACCAGGACCACACCCCTAAATGCATTAAAGCAACTGCCATGTGATTGGTTGATTAGATAATTGCATTAATGAGAAATTGAACAGGTGTTCCTAATAATCCTTTAGATGAGTGTATACTAAGCCACTAAAAAGACAACAATAGCAATGCAAACAAGCATGCTCAAGATGGTGCACAAATCACACAGAACAACAGGAGGCACTGATGCAATAATAATAGCAACTATTTGGTGTAACCATGCAAAGCTGTGTGAAGCAACAGGATACAAATGAGCAATACTGTTTATTTAGCACATATTGGCCAAAATGCCATACAAAGCCAAAACACAAAAACTAAATTCAATTTAAAATCAGAATCAGACCTGTGACCATCTAATGCGTATAACATATTCTACAGTACAGAATGTGTAATAATGTATGAAAACTAAGAAAAACAGAGGTAAAACAGCTGATAATGTAGCTTTAGCTGAAGCTAATTTACCCACAAGCTCAAACATTTTAGTAATCTTACCACATAAATAAGCCAGTAACTAAATCAAATCAAAACGGAGCAAAATGAAACACCAGATAAGATAGTCTTGCGTCAAGCTAAGTGGCCTAGTAGTAGTGTGGAGGACCACAAGAGTCACGGAAATAGTAATAAAGTATTTCATTAATAACTGATTGTACAATAAAAATAGAAATTTACAAATTAGTTTACAAATGCAGGCTATTTGAATAGATAATGAATAAAACTATATTACAAAGAAATACCTTATTTGATATTTTAATGGGCAATAAAAGGAATAATTATAAATAATAATTCATAAACAAGACATTAATCCATCAATAAATTCTTATTAAATGGATGAATTTACTGTTTATCAGACCACAAATGAGAGAAGCTAGCGCACCCGCAGTCCCTCTTCCTCACTCCTCGACACAGGGAGACTCCGCCAGGGAGTGAGGGAGAGGGACTTACCCAGCGCTGTTCACTTGCCTCATTTCCTGTAAACAGTGTAGCATAAAAGCATGGTGGAGTTAGCAAACTAGCGGCTTAATAAGTACTAATCTAGTTAACTTAATGCTTTGTCTAAAAACTCTACTAAAGTCACATAAAAGCGTGGTGGAATTAGCAAACTTGCTAGCTGACTGGTCAGCTGCTAAATGAGTGAAATTTAACAACACTCTTGTCACAGCATGTAGAAGTTACCGTGGTTTGCCAGGTCAATCAGAAAGAGCTTGTTACATGCCATGGCTAATTAGGGGTCCAAGCCTGAGGCTGTGGGAACTGCTTTAGCGAAGTACACATATCCACGTGTTCCCTGAATTCAGCTGAATCTCCTGATCTAGGCCATGCCCATTTCCACTTAGACTTTTATGCATGAAAAATCGCTATTTGTCAAGAATCTACTTTGTTGAACTCTTCATAGACCATGCAACCAATCTGCACAAAACTTAGTACGTAGTATCGCTACCAACCTGACAAAAATGTATCAAATGTATCATGTATTCGCATCAGCGGCAACTGGCGCAGTAATGATTGGACCCCGTCATAACTGCTTGCAGTTTTAGTTTGTATTGTTTTACCTCGTTTTACCAATGTAAAGGCAAAATCAAACTACTATCAGGTGAATGGCAGCAGGGAAATGGCAATGCAAATAGGAAAGGATTTGCCCTTCATAAATACTTAAATTACTATTTCATTTGGAAATTATTTTTTACAATTACTCTATATTGCCTAAATTTATTATTTGATCTAGTCTATCATTTCTAGATTCATAAATTAATTTATAAATGTAGAATCAATGGGCCTCTTTTTATTGTTAATATAATAAAATAGTATAGTTTATATTATTATTATTATTATGTTTGTATTATAATTTATATTATATTGTTATGTATTAATGAAGTTCATTGTTACTATTTCTTTGACTGCTGTGATCCTCCATAGAGTAGCCGCAATTGCCCATCTGGAAGAATTCACATGATTTCATGTGACTAAGCTACATTTTATTAACATATTTAATTTCAGTGTATTTAATTAAAGATTAATCTATTCAACTACCACATTAGTTCAAATGGACAGCAAAGCTAATGAAAAAACAAGAACACGTTTATATTTTGAAGATTCTGCATTTTCCCGGTGACATGTATTAATAACTAGCAAAAAAGGCATATGATAATAATTAATAATAATAATAACAATAATAATGTAAACTTTTATTAATCCCACAAAGGAAAATTACAATGTCTTCACTCTGTTGTTATTATACACAGGCCTGAATTACACACACATTCTCAGTACCTATACATGAACTAAATGCACTAAATGGAGAGATGTCAGAGTGCGGGGGCTGCCCATGGAAAGGCTCCTCTAATAATAACATAATGCCAAACAGAGGCAAGCACAATAAAATAAAAAATCTGAGAACTCCGAGGTCCTCTTTTCTCTGACTCTCAGCCATAGGACTGCAAGGTTATTGTGTACCAACTGAAGAGAAAAGGACTGTAGCTCATCACAGCACTCTACTACTCTGCTCTTTCAGCATTTTCACTCATTGAGATTACCTATTTTGATGTATTGCGTGAGTCACTGGCCCACAAACGTGAAATGGAAATACTGCGCCTTTTATATTAGAAAGAAATAGGGAAGAGCCTGATTGCAACATTGTGTAAAGAAATACAGGAGCTGATGTGATGCCAGGAGAGGGACAGATAGGATGGGAAAGTTTAAAGTTGTAGAAGAGTGTTTGAAAAAGGAGTTGAGAATATGTGAGAACAGTGTTCGTATTGATTATAGTTTTTGCAGAACCCCTTGCGGAAATCATTAATCTAATTATGATCTAATTGTAATTTCCCCTCTGGGGATTAATAAACAAATGAAATCTTAATTTCTAATGGGAATGTAGAAATTTCCCCACCAAATGTTTTTTTTGGAGAATGTCAGCAGTATCCTATCTGGTTCAGGTGATTAATGCCATTCATCCATAAGCTTTCTATCACTTGAGACAATCAATGTGTTAGAAGTCGAAGGACAAACAGCAGATAATTCACTGTGCGTTCCTGAACTGTCTTTGAAGGATTTGTTCCTTTCATCAATTGACTTAATAATCCATAAATATCCAAAGCACACGCTCAAGGCAAACAATATACGTACTTTTATTATATTACTTCATAAGTCCAGTCAAGAGAGTGTGAAACAACTAATGAAACTGCACAAAGTGTTAGGACAGGTTTACATGAGTGCATGACTGACTATGACATGTGCAGATGAGGGTACAGCAGCTTATTAACCCTGCAGCCCAATGTTCAGATCCAAGCATGTTTGTGTGTCTGTTTACTTCCATTTGGTCTTGGTAAAGTGATGCGTGTGTGTGAGTGTGTGGTATATTCAAGTACCTAAAGCTGTGGCGGTACTAGAGCTGACAGATAATGCAATCATGTACAGTAATATCTTGTGTGCAAGAAAAGGACTTATTGCTATATTGCAAAAATCAATATCATGGAGATGCGTTATATACACAAGCCTGCAGGCTCTTGACACATAATATAAACTTTGTGGGGAAAAGCAGAAATGAACATAACTTCACAGGTTGTTTTAGCCCGCTAATTTTCTTACTTGAACAAAAGGAGGAAATTACTAAGGAAAGGCAGTGGCAGTGGACTGTAATTGCGTCTCACCTCAAAAAATGACTCCAATCATTTTTTGGTTGGACTATTAGATGTAAAATGGTTTCTATCACCATAACTGTGTCGTAAAAATACTACTTGGGAACCAGATTTTCCAGGAAATGCTGATTTGGGATCAGTTTTATCCTGACCCAAAGGGGCGACAAGAGGAACCAGAGATAATGCTTACACTTTTTTTGTTTACAAAATATAAACTTTAATAATTTAATTTTCCAGTGTTATAAGGGAAGAAAACCTTTTTCTTTTACATATTTGTGAAACCGTGTCTAAGCTTTGGGTCTCTAGGTGGTTGTTTCCTATGGTAGAGGTTAACTGACATTTGAGGACCAGCATTGTTAGGAATAATCAGTAATATAATGCATACATCTCTTCAAGCAATACACATTTAAAAAAACATAGTATATTTATGTTGTAAGCAGATTTCATTCAAAGCATAGATTTTTTTTTATGCCACAAATGTCCTGCATTTTGTGGAGGTGTCAGTGCCATGCTCTGTTTAAATCCAACAATTTGTTATTATAAAACAGTAAAAATGAACATTTACAGTATTATATAGTATGTTGCATACATTGATTGGGTACATTGATATGCAAAATGGCTTGAAAGGACAATTGAAAATGAAGATTTCTTTTTGTCTGATGTTGGTTTGCAATCTTTCATAAAAATGACTATTCAATGTTTTAATGGATATTTTGTACATGAAGTGTTTTTCTGCCCAAAAGTAAAAATTAATTTTAAACCTTCAACTGAACACAAGGTTTTATAAACTTTTCAGCAATGTGAAAAATATGTTACCGCTGACCACAAGTATGCTAATGAAAGTATGCAATGTAAAATTAGTTTACGGATTTCCCCTAACTATGTTGGCTGTGGGTTATATTATCTGACCAACTTGTTTTTATCTGGAGAATAAAAAATAATGAGTTCATGTTTAATAATTGGGATAAAAAGGGACTCAGTGGATTTTAACAGATCTCAGTTTGAAGAGCTATTCAAAAGATGACATCTGATGAGATGAATTTTATATGCAAATTCCAGACACATGCTAATGTTGAATGGTGACAGACAGGCTGCAGAGTAAATTGATTGATTAAACAATAAGAAAATGTTATCTTGACATTAGATGTGCTGTTTTTTCCCTAATTATTTGGCCGCTTTATTACATGACTCGGGGCTGCAATCTGCAAGCCTGTTGAAGTGTTTGAGAATGCAGTGTTGATGATTTTGAGGCGGAGAAAGAAACAGGGAGAGGGTGCAGAAAGAAGAAAACGGGGAAAGCAAAACAGAGAGGGAGCAAGGACGAACATGGTTGGATGGGAATACGAAGAAGAGATGAGCTGTCAGATAAATGTTTATGAAGCCCAGAGTCGTCGTGATCATTTCAAAGAATTTAAATTGTATTTTTTTTAATCTCCTGAAATCTGTGAAAGCCTGCATATAACAATAAGAGAGCCCTTCACTAGAAAATAGTCAAATAATCTAGAAAATGCATCACAGAGGAGGGTGAAGTTATTCCGGCTCTGTTGAGATATTGATTTCACATTTCAGGGACACCTCCTTCATTCTCACAGCGCTTTTGAAATTCCTAAAGGATTCAAGATTTATTGGGAAACAATATCAGAGTGCTGTGCCTTTGTTGATGAGAGACAAGTATTTAGTGTACTGTGAAACATTTTCTAATGCTCTTCAAAAACCACTGAATTAACTCTGTCAAATGACACCCAGTCAAGTGATGCCAGGAACATTAACTTCAAGACTGAGCTTTCATTATCCAGTAGTGTACTTATGTTTTCATAACAATGTTCACAGGACAAATGTCTGAGCCAGACTGACATAAATAAAAACTTTCCTCTAATAAATTAAGATTTAAATTAGAATCCGAGGAAAGTTTAAAAATCTGACTTCTTTTGCTGGTTAGGTGACAAAAAATGGGCTTGAGGGAATACTTCAACATTAATATAAGCTTTGCTTCCTGCTGGAGAGTACGGTAAGACAATTGATACCATTTTCATGTCTGTCTGTTAAACGGAAAGCTACAGCAGTAGTCAGTTAGCTTAACACAAAGAGTGGAAACAGGGAATCAATTACCGTGGCTCTGTTCAAAGTCCACTTACCAGCATGTCTAAAGCTCATTCATTAACATTGTGTACATCTTGTTTGTTTACTCTCATATTTAATAGACAACTTCATATTTAATAGACTGATATACTATCATTCTTCTCTAAATCTCGTAAAGAAACCAAATTTGTGTATTTCTAAAAATGTCAAAAAATTGGCAGACACCTTGTAATCTATTTTGTTCCCATCCCCGCTGTAAGGCCAAGTTTACAGTACTGTATAATGCCTGGATGCTGCAGAGAAACAGGGCAATGGTGACACATCCACACACACTTATGTCATCAGCCATTACAGATTCACGTACACACACACACACACACACACACAGCCTCTCTCTCGTTCCATACTCACTCTAGTTGCATCTGCCCCCCATACACACACAAATTCATGCACACACACGCACGTATACACGCAATGACACCCCCATAAACAGTGTTAAATCTGAAACATGTACAGCCCCAATTGTAATCTGCCAGCCAGTTGCCAGGCAACGCTGGTACTTCTAATAGCACTCGGGTATCATGGCCCGCCGCCATGGGGTGGGGGGTGAGGGTGTAGATGGGGCTGCTGGGTGAGGAGATGTTAATTTTTTTTTTTTTTTTTAGAGGTAGCCTCTTGGATGGAGAACGACGATGGTAGCTCCAGCTGATGAGACTTGTTAGCTCCTGCTTCAACCACCAAACAGTCTTTTTAACCATCATGGAACCCAACACTCAGCCCTAATATTATGTCTCACGAACAGTTCTACAAGAGGGGTTACAATGTTATATGAGGGGCACAACAACAAGGACAGATGCATAGATAGCCGTTGCATTTATTTTTCCAGTATGTTCTGGCAGAAGTAAGCTTAGGAAAAGGAATGAGGGAATATTTTTAACAGACTAGGGCTGCAACAGAAAGCAACTTGTTTTTTATTTTTTTCAGATATGAACATAGAATGACATGACCGCATCAATATAAAAACCGCACATCACATAGCACTGACAATAAAATTTAATAAAAAGAATGGCAGCAGCACAGTGCCTATGTCTGGTAATGCCTAATAATCGACCTTGTCATCTTTAAAAGCAAAAAGTTAGCTGGTTCCAGCACCCAAATGTAAATAATCTCTGGTCTTCTAACAATTATTTTTACTATCAATTCATCTCCATATTTATTTTCTTGAATAATTAATTGATACCGTAATTTGTTTTACAAATGCCAGAAAAACAATTAATTATCAGTGTATATATATATATATATATATATATATATATATATATATATATATATATATATATATATATATATATATATATATATATGAAATGACCAATTAATCGTTTTAGCTCTGGTGAATAATAAAATACTAAATCTACTTATGGATCCTATCTTGAGCAGGCTGCTACATATTTGAGGGAAAGGCTGTATATTACTAAAAAGATTAAATCAAATCTTGATTAGATCAAACACCTCCACATTGATAAATTAATGTTTTAGGAATTTGTCAATGTGTACCGATGTCGATATCTCTGTATAGAAAACACATTTTTCTGATAATCAAATAAAGAACTATTTTTCCAAAATGCTAATATGACTGTCATCAGATTTTCAGAAGACAAAAATAACTATTTATATTTAGTTATTATACTATTATAAAAATACATTTTTATAAAGGATAAGTGTGTGCTTAATTAACACTATGAATAAGCCAACCCTGAGTATTCTCAATAAACATCTAACTCACTTGAGACCAAGTCACTGTATTTTGTGAACATTGTACAACAGTTCAAAACTTTAAAGTACAGTAGTAGGCCTTAAATGGCCAAAGCCAAAAGTATTGAAAAAGGTAAAATGTGAAAATGTAGCCAGAACAAACTGGACTGAACAGACACTGGCTTTTGCAGTCTTCTGAACTGTAAGCACAGTAACTAAGTACTGTTACTGCCAAGTTACTTACCCTAACCCTTCCCGGGCTTTGAAAGGAGACGGATGTTGTGCTTAACAAACAGGAGCATTTCTGCTCTCTCTGTACGATCCTATTCCTCTTGTCACTGACAACATTTGAAGCGGCAGAGAAGAGACATTCACTATCCACGCTTGTACAAGGAGCTGACAGGTACTTGCGTGCCACTAGGGCAAGGGCAGGGAAGCGGGTCATGTTGCTTTGCCAGTACTGCAGTGGGGTCACGTTTCTGGGGATGGTGGGCTTACTCAGGTAACCATTCACCTAAAAGAAAATAGACGTGTATAAATATACTGTACATCTTTGGCAAAGCCTCAGGAAATTATTATTCAGCATTTGTATTCATGACACCAAATAAAAGAAAAATAACTGTTCATTCAATAATCTATTTTTTTCTTTTCTTGTGAGGCCAAAACTCTGAAGTCCCAGTAGTATGTACGCCTAGTCATTTCAATGTAGTAGCCAATTGATAAGGTTGTTTCACCATCTACCCACTGGAGGGAGCACCTAGTACCCCATCATTGGTCAGCCCAGTAGAGCCATTACAGGCCTATCACTGAATTTTGGACAAGACATACTATTGAGATGCACCCATTACAGAATCTCATGACGGAGAAAAAACAGACTATTGAGATGCAGCCATGTTAGCTGTGGCGTGCACCAGCAATCCTACAAGTTCAATAATAACTATGAACCGCAGTTTTTCATGAGATTTGACTGTCAATAAATTATCTGATCACACAAATAAATGTGAAATACTTAATTTGAATAAAAGACTATTAAAAGATTATCTGATTTAAATAGTTTAGTAACCTAGCCTTCCTGCACACTCGTTGGACCGGTTGCCTGTTCATCCTGCTCGTTTTCCTCCAGAATTTCATCGAACATGTCAAGGAATGAATGCCCTTCACTTGGCGTACACATCCTCTTTTCTTGTGGTTCATCTTCCTCAGTGTCTGGTGTAGGCCCATCTGTGGCACTGGCGCTGGTCATCGCTGACGCTGTCATCTTGTCCACTTCTTTCTCTAACTTGTTTTTTGCCACTTGCTTGAGATCTGCTTCAAAGTAGCGATCTTTGTATCTGGGGGTTCAGGATTGTTGCCTAGTAGTAGAGTTGCTCAGAGAAAATGGTTTTGAACCTCTTGTTCACGGCTTCAAGCAGTGCAGACTTGGTTGTTTTGATCCCACTGTTGGTTTCGGCTGTCTTGTTCAGAAAATGCTTGAGTGCCACAACAGACGGGATCACATCAGCAGCTGTAGCTGTAGGCGCGCTAATCTCTCCCGTCAACTCTTCAAAGGGTGCCAGGAGTGTGGTAATTTTCTAAATGAGACTCCACTGGTTTGCGTTGAGAGATACATGTTGTACAGGCATTTTAATTGCATTTTGTGTCTATTAAGAAGCACAAATGCACTCTTTAGATAATGCCCCCATAATTGCTGTTTTAGCTAACTGGGAGCTATGGGTAGCTTCAGTAGCTCCATTTTGCTAGCACCTATTCGGCTCGTTTTTTTTTCTATTGGCAGGTCACGAATAGTATTAGTAATCAAAATTACCGTAAAAATTGTCCGGAGTTTAATTTAATTTGCATCTGTCCAAATAAATAGCCAGGCCTACCTGTATGTGAGCCAGGGAATTCTTGGGCATGTAACACGGCTCTCATCATCTCAAAGTTTTCATCGATCCACTGAGCCGTGAGGCTCTATATGCTTGTTTGGTTGAGGTCGGAACTCCAGATATCCGTTGTAAAACTGATGTCATTGACATTACTGTTGAGTAACTTATGGACATGGGTGGCTACAATATCATGTAAGGCAGGCAGGGCAACATCCGCAAAGCAAAGACGACTTAGCTTGTCATAGCGGGGCTCAGCAACCTCAAGCACCTCGCTGAATCCTTTTGTCTTCTACTACTGAAAACGGTTGGTCATCAACAGCAATAATCTTTGTTATTGCCATGGTCAATGTCTTTTGCTTCAGGTGGTCCTTGTGGAATTTCTTGGTCTTTTCCAGTTCTTGTTCTATGGGGCTAATGATTAGTGCAGCTGTCGTAGCGTTAGCAGCACCTTTTTTCGACTGCTTGTAAGCATTAGCTAGTTTCTCATATTCTTTGTAGTCTTTGAGATGCTTGTTTTTTAAATGAACGATTTGACACTAACTCCCCCTTGCATTACCCGGCCTTCCCAAACATTGCATACAGCATAGCGAGGATCCTCTTCAGACACTTTGAAGAACGACCAGACAGACGACATCGCTGCTCCCTCACCAAAGGCAAAGTCAAACTGACTTTTGCCGCCTCCAGCACCTGCTTTGGCACATTATGTGACTTGTAAATTTATGCGCTTGTGCAAAAACAAACATCCCGACCCAAAACTCACATCTTCTTCTTCTTATTTTGGATTTCGGCAATGTAGACGTTGTTAAACGTATTACTGCCCTTGACAGGTCAGATTTAGATCTAAATCTTCACTCACACTCACATCTAAGCCTACACACACGTCAAATACACAGAAATGATTCACATCGGCCCTATTTTGACATCGGAATGATAACGATAAAACATGTAAAAAACCATACCATATCGGCCAATATTATCGGCGGCCAATATATCATGCACCACTAGTAATAGTCTTTTATCAATAAGCATCTACAATAGCACTGCTGTTTTCAAGCACAGTAAAAACAAATCTAACAATATAAATCACACAATAGTTGAAAGAATAGTTTCATGTTTGGAGGAAATCCAATCTTTATGATAAACTAAGCTAACTGGCTGTACCTGTAAATTTACTGGACAGATACGAGAGTGGTAACTCATGTAACTCTAGGTAAGAAAGAAAATTTGCATATTTCCTATGAATGTCAAACTATTCCTTTAAATTAAAGTGTTTAAAAAAGTAAAGTGCTTATCAATTTGTCAGTTTGAAACCTGGACTGAGTTTTTCACTCATATAGTAACAAAGACTGAAACAGTAGGCACCATCACAGTCTACCCAGGCATATCTGCACATGGACCATTTGTTCTTATTTCACGATTGTGCTGCTCTCCGGCTCCGCTCGCCATCAGCCTTCATGGGTCCTGACAACTCATGTGACAAATAGCTTCTTTTGATACTTCAGCTCCCAATCTGCACTTCTTCTTTGATGATAATCGTCTGGTAGCGAAGACTGACCGTGTGCATCTGCCATGGGGAATCAGTCTGGCATCGGGATCCACCAGCTGCCAACATTAATCGCCAAGTCTGTTGAAAACCACTGTGTGTTGTAGTGAAACCATGCCACCATGTGGATGGAAGAGCTTCACAGCAGATATTGATGAGCAGATTAAAGGTTTTGCAAGCTGAAAGCTGGATCTAAGATCCCAAACCTGACTTTTTTATGAATTTAATGCTTTATTGATCCCTAGAGGAGAAATCTCTTTTCACTTTTCTCTTTTCCACTTTCAGGTCAGAGCACTGGGTTACATACAAAACAGCAGTGTCTCGCTCAAGGACGTGTCAGCAGGATGGATGCTTGCTGACACTCCAGCTTGGAGCTGAGTCCTCTGGTGGACAAAGGTCTTCACACTCACATTGAAACCCTGCCGAAGAAACGCCAATCCAAATGTGATTGTTTAAGTTTCTGTGTCAAAACATGCAAAGATCTAGTTCCCAAAACAGTATTAAGCAGATGTTGTCTTGTTGGGTACGACTTGCACTATGTTGAAATGTAGTTTATGGCTGTGATCAATGATTCTGGGTTGAATACATTTTTAATGAATGTCTTATGTTTTCTTTTTTAAAAGGATTTATTATAAAACAACTTAAAAGAATGGGGTGCCCGCACTCTGCTAATTCTCCCATATATTTATTATGTTGCAACGTTTCGAGACCCAGCGGCGTCGAAACGTTGCAGCACAATAAACGTGCACACAACGGGCACTTAGAGTTCTCTTTATTGATCCTTTTGGGATGACTCCCGCAAGGACATTGAGATTTCTAGCAGCCGTTTTCAGCAGCTTACAAAAAAGGTATAAAAATCCAGTATAAAGAGGCACCTCATTCTTTTAAGTTGAATCCAGCTCTTGTTTGCCCTGCATCTCCCTGGTGGGGATATGCATGCTACTGCTCTTTGTTTATTCTAAAGCAACACATTTGTGAGATACTGTTTTACACCATGGATTTCTTTCATCAACCTACAAATATAGGTTAACTATTCCACACACATGAGTCACCTGAGCGGGTATAATCCTCCAAAACATCCATGTGTCAAATTCCTTATGCAACCTACTTATATACTTGTGGTTCTGACCTTATCTGTGTAATGGCTGGCAAAGGGACAAGGCCTGTTGGTCTCTGGAATCATTGATATAACATGGCTGGCCTCACTTTTTTTTATTCTAATACTTGGGTCTATGGTGTAAATGGACATAGTTAAACTAACAAAACTAAGGATTATAAAACCATGATGGACTCTTCAGAAGAGGTAATTATCTTCACTCGTGTTTGTGTGGGAAAGTCACCGGACCACACAATCTTCTGAACATAGCCATACTAAGAAATACAGATGGAGTTGTGTGGAGCTGATAGTCTTAATTAGCTTTGTAGCAATGACTTAAATGTAACGGATGATTAATATAAGCTACGTACTAAAGCTTTAATCCTCAAACTAGAGGTGCTGGAAAGTGGAGGTTGTTACCTTTGGACAGACTAGCTGTTTCCCACTGTTTTCAGCCTCTATGCTAAGCTAAATGGCTGCTGGTTGTAGCTGCATTGATAGAATTCAAACAGAGTGGTATCGATCTCATCATTTAACTCTTGTCAAATAAGTTTATTTCCCAAAACGTCAAACTTCTAAACATTATTTTTGAGATGTCTATTAGATATTATGCTTGCATATCAGTATTTGTTGACTATTTGTAGTAGAACTATGACTGAGGTTGTCAATGTGTTCTGTCTATATGAATGTGGTTTATAAAACGTATTCCATGTAAAGGTTTTATATTTTCATTGTTCTTTTTCAATAGAAAAAAGGTGCACTATTGTTTCAAATAGTAACACAGTTGAGATTTCTAAAAGCAATAACAATAAGCCAGCAAGTTAAGTTATAACTTTATATTTTCTATATAATAAAAATATATAAAGTCTTTACAGAGAGATTTTTTATATTGCACACATTACATTTTCAAGAGGATAATTAACAAAACTAACTAAATTAAACTACACTTAGCAGATGCCAAAGAACTAGTTGCGACAAAGGTCAAATATGGCTTCTCCTCACGATGCCTGTCTGGGCCGACTTGTACTAATGTAGAGACGGTGTAGAAATAAGACGCCCCAACTCGCACATTCCTTTATTTGTGTCATGTGGGTTTTGCCACTGCCACGCCTCTTTAGGAGACTAGCGGCAGGTCCTGAGTGTATCGATTCCAATGGGAGAAGTGAACGTGAACACAGATTATGACAGATTATTAGATTATTTTGTCCCAATGTCACCAAGGACCAATTTTTCACAAGCCACATATTTATTTTAAAATGTTTTTTTATAGATGGACAAATCAGGAGAAAATGAATGAATCTCTTTGTTTGAGACCTGTTTCTGTCTCAGAAACAAACTCTGGCGAGATCTCACAACACAGATGAGCTAACGTCAAATAAAAAAAACTAATTTTGATAATGTTAAATATGGCTTTTAACTGTGTAAATAGCTATCTAATATTATCAAAAGAAAATATACAAATATAACAAAACAAATAACTTTTTCATCAATCCAAGTTCATTACACTTTCAACCGAGGTTACATCCATTTAGGAGACAGAAAGTGCTATCTTTATTTAAAGAGACTCTTTGCTTGAACACACTGCAAAGCATGGCCCCGGGAACTAGGGGTGCTGCAGCACCTCCCTGGCGAAAGATATTAATCTACTCTCTTTCATTACAGTTACATGTAACTTGCTTGGTAAGAGTTAAACAAGACAATGCAATTTGATCAGAATTAATCTGCCAATTTTGCCGAGAAAGAGGCGCGCTGCCCGCCTCTGACACTCATTCATGAGTGAAGATAGTTGTGGAAACTTTCCCAGCGGGTCAACAGTACAGAAATTAGCTTGCCTACCATGGCACAAAAGCACGTTTTGGAAGTAGCAGCAGCACCTCTACACCTGTCACTCCCACAGAGATTTGAAAAAATGTCATATAAAAGATTTGCCAGATTGGATATATTTACTAGAAAAGGGGAATGTACTGGAACTTTCTGGAGGGCTCTTAACAAGCTGGCCAGTCAGCTGTCAGTCTAGCACCAACCACGGTGTGGTGGGAGAGAGGAAGAGAGGCCTACAGTTTTTGTATTAAGTTTTACAGTATAGGACATTATTATCATTTTGTAATGTTCAGGTATGTAGATCTATTAGACACGTGTATGTCGAAATTGTAAATATTCATAGGCTCAAGTTATTGTCTCTTTGTATGTTTGCCCTCTTATGGATATAATGTGCAAAAATACAATAGTTATTCCAATAATTCAAACCTTTTTTTTAAAAGGAACATTTAATCATACAATGTGAGGGTGTGCCTCATTCAATTCAAGATTATGCATCACTTGTTTTGGACTCCCTCCAGATTGTTTAGAATTGGTCTGAAAGACACACCAAATTGTGGGAAATGTAAGACAGGGGGCGACCTCTAGCTCACACAGTAAGACCGTGCGCCCCATGGACCAATAGCCAACTATCTCCTTGGTGTGTCAGCACCTTTAGACCCTCAATGAGAACAAGGAAAAACTACAATTCAGGTCAAAAAAAGAAGGAACAACCTCTATACTGAATGTGTATGCAAAATTACCATTTGTATTTGGGTAAGACAACATTATAAAGAAAGGAGAAATGGACTTTTTTCACAGCAGATATGTTGACATAGTTGTCATAGTAGGAGTATTCAAAACCATTAACGATGGCCGCATTCCACTTAGGCGAGGCCCTGGTATTGTGCATGCTGACTCACTGAAATAGCTTACTGGGATTCTTGATGGAATTGAGCCATCGTTAAGGTTATCAATTTCAGCTGTGCTTTTCCTACTATGACAAGTCAAAATGTCTCCTGTGAAAAAGGTCTATTGGCTAACATAGTGGAGTAAAGTAGGGTTAAAAAAGTCAAAACGTATCTAATAATCTAATTTCATTGCCAGCGTCAGTCTTCATCACTGGTATCTCATCTTAACATTTGAATTGTTTGCAGCCTCTCCCATTGTATTCCTCATTGTCCTACCATGACCTCTTTCTAGATTATCCTGGCAGTGGTTCCTACTCATCCAGCTGCTTTTCCTCCTCCTCGTCAATCTCTTCCGCAGCACCTGCATCTTTAGCCATGTCAATATTGCCACTAAAGTGAGCAAGATCGTTGCTAGTTGTGACGGTAACTGTGTCACAGTTTTTGTCCGCAAACTTTTAACACTGTCTTGATTTTTTGCTGCTATCACTCTTTCTTGTCCTTTTCCTTGATGGACCAGGCAGACGGTCTTCTTCAACAACTTTAGTATGTTTGACTGGACTATTTACAGTTTTCTTGTTAAAACTGTAACAGTCTGTGCTGTCAGTGTCACTGTCAGTGCTGCTTACAGCAAACTCATCCCACCATCGGTATTTTTTGCAGCTTCTCTCTTCAATGTCTTGTCCATCCTCCTCTCTTGACCTTCTCTTGGATCCTCCAGGCAGGGGGTCGTTATCTTCTACACCCTGGTTGACTCCCACCTCAACCCAAGCACTAGCACCATCATCTTCTGCATTTTCATTATTGTTGTTAACATTGTCGTTGTGGATGTGAATACATTGAAACGTGTGTAATTATCGGGAATGGTGTGCTATGACTTTTCAACGAGATAGGCAAAAAATGGCGAAAGATTTCTCATAGACGTTAATGGGAAATGTTCGGGAAATCGCTCAACATGGCTCAAAACGGCACCTCTTTGGGGCCATGCTGTATCGCCATACTTTAACGTAGAAACATAATTAAAAGTTTAAACCAAAGACAAGACTTTGGTGTTTATTAGGCTAAATGGCCATTGAAATATCAAGCATGGTTTCTCCAAAATCACAGTTTACGTATTGTCCCGTTTTCAGACCGCTTACGATTTTGTGTGTGTATGTGGCCAAATGTGGAGCGCTAGAGTGGAGGACAGAGTGGGGAGATCCAAAAAAATCATCTTGGTTCTCTCTCTATAACTTGCTCCCAACAATTCTAACTTGTCATGGACAAATTCTACATCATAGCGTAGGTATTCTTGTCTAGTTTCAGCTGATGTGCTCATTTATGCAATATGAATTATACTTTTTGCTTGACCTTTCAAATGACAAGAGTTCCAAATCTTCCTCCATTCACTGCCATGTTAAACATTGTCCACATTTCTGAACAAAACACAGAGCGAAGCACTTTTTTAAATCGCTGATATGCTGTGTCCCCCCCCACACACACACACACACACACGGACTAACTGATCAACTGACTGACTCCTAACTGACTTCAGGCCTCAACACCAACAGCTGTTTCATAGAATACAGACTTGGAGAGGAGGAGGAGAGGAAGGAAGGATAAGTGTGAGTCTGGTTGGTTTAGCGCTAGCTACGTCATAGCTGTTTCCTGGGAACAGACACGTCTTAAATAGGTTTTAAAAAGTTATATATCTGAAGGGTTAAGACCCTTTTATTATTTTTTATTAAGTTTTATTGCTCTTCGGATGTGCACCAAGTAAGAGGCACACTGTTAAAATTTCTGTGGAATTTTCTAGTTTTCATTGTTGTCATGGTTTTAATTGTTATTATTGTCATCAGCATCATTTTGGTTCAGCAAGTCTACTAACACAGCAAAGTTGGGCTCCTCTTGTCCATGATTAAAACGAAATTCCATCCAGGCAATAACTCCAGTATGAAGTTGATCGGCTAGTGTACAATCTCCACTTGGAAATAAATGCAGGTGAAGCTCTCTGCCTACAAGATCAATTATATTACAAATTTCAATTCCTGAATTAAACTGTAAACCAGTCTTCCTTAAATAGCTTTTGGAAAGACTGTACATCAAATAGGTCTGTGTAAAATGATGAACCAAGTACTTACGATTTCTACCAGTGTGTTGCCAATCTCCTCTTTCATCCATTTTGACTAAATTGGTCGGACAAAGAAATCTAAAATGATCTTACAGAATCACAATGTTGTCCATCCTGCTGCAAATATTTACATTTTAGTTCTGAAACTTAAAATCTTCAAAGTTTACATTTAGCACATTACACTGACAGCTTATCTAGTAGGAGTTCTCGTTATTATGTGATCATATTAAAATATTTGTCCCCACAATATCCAGCACACACAAGCCTCAAAATTTGTGCCAGCATGTTGAATTCAACAAAACTTAATATACAGCACTTGTTTTCTTTCGGTCTCAGGCATTCCTCATGAACAAGACTAAATATGTAGTCTGGCTATCACCAGACCAATCCAAGCTCAATAGTCTGGGGAGTCTGCTCTGTATTTTCTCTGCACAAAAGGTGTGACCAACGGACATAGTGCAAATGACTATATACACAGTTGGAAAGTCCTTCAACCAATCAGGGTGACGTAGAAGCGACAGTGGCATCAACAAGTTTG